>JANZLC010000006.1:19150783-19166609 GCA_026413385.1 Erythroxylum gracilipes
AATAGTAACTATACAAGCTCACTTTTTCAATTATAAAGGTGTTACCCACAATACATGCATTCACAAAAACCCATTTCCTGCATTAACCTCAAAATAGCATTTCAAATCACGAATTTTCATTTTTTTTGCATAAGAATAACTCACCACCATTTCAATCTTCCAAGAAAAGATTCGGGGTCCAACAGTGCATGCGTAAGTCGACTTACATAAGAGTACAAGTCAACTTACACTAACATCCTAGAGGTATCTTATCTTGTTCAAGGTGTTGAGAACGATGGAGTTTCTGATTCGGTGAATAAAAATGCCATAATTGTCAATATGGGAAATCTTTAGCTCACCAACCTACTGGAGCCTAGAAGAACAAAATAGACATTCAGAAGCATAAAGGAAAACTTAAACATTTCCACGATGTCATGGTAGATGGTGTTCTCACACCAACTATGGAGTTACTCAAAGCTAGAGCTTCTATATGGTCCTCACTTTAGTAAGGTTCTTCTAAAGCAAAATTATCTACATTTCCAGTTGTTCAAGCCTGGGCTGTAGCTAGGTGGAGCAAGAAAAGTCTAGAGAAGATAATGCTCACAGAGGATGGTTTATTTTTATTTAAATTCATCTCTGAAACCTATCTGAATGAGGTACTAGAGCAGGGTCCCTAGCATGTGGGAGGTTAACCTATGTTAATAAAAAATAGAAGCTAGGTATTGAGTGTTATATAGAAAATATTGATAGCATCCCCATTTGTGTTAATTTTCATAATGTTCCTTTGGTATTTTGAACTATTGAAGGACTTAGTGATGTGTGCTTGATTGTTTATACATTTATTTTATGACACTTATTGATTAATGCTTTGAAATTCTTAAGATATTCATTTTAATTCATATTGGTTTTAGGAACAATTTGGAAGTATAAGAGCTAAAATGAGTCGAGAGCATACTCCTTAAGCCAACCTATTGATTTCCAAACTCAATTATCCTTGCGGAACAAGAAGGAGACAGATTAGAGTGAGGATTGGATAAGAAATTACAAAAAGAACAACAATTCAACAAAACCTGGGAGATACACGATCGTGTATATACTTATACAATCATATATTCATTCAAAAGATAAATTTTGGTTTACAAGTTAGATACACGACCGTGTATCCAATCTTGTATCATCATGAGTTTCACATTTTTTTGACTTATGTTGTTTGATACACGGTCGTATATCAAACCATCTATATACACATAAACCTAATTTTTCATATAAATAGAACATTTGGACAACAAAAAGAGGGAGAATAACCTTAGGACTTTGTGAAGAGAAGAAAGATTACTCTTTCAAGACCTATGGAGGGCTAAGCTTCTCTATTTTGGTTTAGAGGTCAAATCGACGCCGAGGAGCACATCTAAGCATTTCGTCTTTTTTATCATTTTCTTTCCCTCCTTAAGGATTGTTTACAGTATTTTGTGCTTATTAAATTGTGGATTGTGTAAGAATGATCTGAATACTCTATTGCATTGTTTTTATGTAAACCCATTACTAGAATTTCGAATATGATACGTAATTGTTGTGTTTGGATTCATTTGTGGTAACTAATGACATTGAATCATTAGAGATAACATAATATAGGCTAAATAATTAAAACTTGTGTGGTTATTGCTTAGATTGATATGTTTTTCTTACTCGTAATGTGGCTACCTAATTACATCTAGAGAGCTTGTTCTAGGTTGTTTGATAATTAGGTTTAATTTATAAGCTATTTTTTATTAAACACAATCTAAAGAAAAATTGGGGTTAACAGAGCTTGTTGTTAACTTATGATCAATAGTTCGAAGAGAAGTGTGAAAATGATAATGCAACAACGTATGTTTATTTAGGTTTAGGCTAAGCTTGATCTAAGAACTAGATTCTAACACATTCATCATTTCATCACTTTTGACTGTTTTCTATTATTTGCTTTCATAAATTCAATTTTATTTGTTTTCATAATTGGATCAAACCAAACACCCCTTTATGCATATAAATATAATTTAGGAAAGTAATATGATTTAATCTTTGTGGGATCGACCTAAACTCATCACTAACTATAGTTTTAAGTTTAGTTATTTTATGTAGTATTACGACGTGCTACCAATTTTGGCGCCGTTGTCAGGGATTAATATTGATTGTTTTTTTAAAATATTTTTATTTGTTTTATTTTTATTTTTGATTAATTTCTTTTCTTGTTTGGTTTAATTATGGTGCATGACACGATCTTCTCACACCAGTGAACTGAAATTTGATCCAGAAAATGAAAGAACTCTTCACAAATTGAGAAGAAAAGTTGCCCAAAGTTTCGAGGATCTATTACCATCTGATAAGAGAATTGGTTCTTCACCAGGAATTCACATTACCTTAGATTTGCTTTCTAATTCTTCTTGATTCTATTTTTGAAACAAATTCTAACATGGAAGAGCAAAATAATGGGCATACTCTTAAGCAGTTGGTTGCTCCTGATCTTAACCATCAACCACTTTGTGCATTGATTTTCTTGCTGTTGATGTTGCTTTTGAGTTTAAATCTGGTCTAATTCATCTTTTGTTTACTTTTCGTGGTATCCAGGGGAAGATCCTCATAAGCACCTCAAAATTCTTAAACTTAAAGTTTAAATTCACACCTTCTTTAACTTGTCAACTCCCATCGCTGAATTTTGTAGAGTTGCCATGCCTTCTTTGGTGTAGTTTCATTAGCTATTTTTTTGAATATTTCTTCATCCAAATCTTGATGGATGATAGTAAATGCACTTTGATCTTTCTTCCTTTGCTTCTGTAAGGCTTCTTTTTTAGTTTGAGTCAAGCTTTTTTTATCTTGATACTCCACGTAACTTTGTTAACTACTTCCCATACACCTTAAGAATTGAGAATGACATTCATCTTAAGTGTCCAATTCTCAGTTTTGAGTTTGGTGAGTTGTAGATAGTAGAAAAACATGGAGGTTCCTTGTTATGTCATATTTAGCTCTAGTAGAACTTGTAAAAAAAATAAAATATTCAAATATTTACACACTCACAAACAACAACAAAAAGAGTATTCTTACAATAAAATTTTGTTCTTTCCTCTCTCCTTATGAAATGAAACATTACATTACTATTTATAGTACCAATGGAGAATTCTAGACTAATTATTTTAAAACCACTTAATGCTAAAATACAATGAGGGAAACACTTTCAATGATATAATAAAATTTGTATAACTAAAAAGCAAACCATTCTAGTTTTATGTCACCATAACTCTTTCTAAGTAACTCCAAATGACTCAAGGTTAGATTCATTTGAATCTAGATGTATAAAAATTTTAAAAGAATATAAAGTCACATAAATTGATTAAGATTTAACCGTTCGACTATTCCTTCAAATTTGTTGTAGAATTCTAGCAATTAAGCTCATTTATAGGACCAAAAACCTCCTTTATATTATATATGTCTTGCACTAATGACGAACTTTTCTTTGGCGCGAATTCAACTACTCTTCTTGTGTATTCTATAACAAAATAAATAGTCCATTAATCATGTAACGCCCCAAATTAGGGGTTCGCATATTAAGCAACTTTTCCGGGTAAGTTGGTTTAATGACACTTTGGATTTTTCGGACAATATTAAGATAATTTTAGTAATTTTTGGATTAAATAAAATAAATATCAGTGTGATGTTTTGTTTTATTTGTTCTATCTTGAGTGGCATCTATGTATCCTCCCAGGGGGTATTTGGGTGTTACAAATCGTATATTATTTAAATATCAATATACAACTTTACTTTGGAGAAGAATTTTGGAGCAATATGACCTGCATTATGAGGTGATGGACTGTAAGTAAATAGTTGAATAGGCAACTGGAGTCCAATTGCGACGTAAAAGACTTAACTACTTTTAAGATAACTCTCAATGAGATGATTATTTTATATAGAGAGAGAGAGGAATAAAAGAAATTTTAAAAATATGGAGGATTCCCTTAACCTCACAAATACTACATATTCATATGGATTAGGACTATGTTCCCTACAAGGTTGAGCTTCTGATGAATGGAGATGGATTTATATGGTCCTATATGGAGGCTTCTATCTTTTGACATTGTCATTGTAAATTAGATTTAGAAGAACCAGTTATTTACCTCCTATATCTTGCCTCCGTGCCTCGTGATGATTGCAGTAATTCTTACTTTCAAGTGTTTGACTTTTTTAATTTAAAAAGTGGAGTATGGCATTTAAGAAAAGAAGCTTCCTCCATTTCTTATTTATCCATTAAAGGAATGAATAATAAATAATATACCAAAAGTAATTGTTAATACCAATAAATAGTAATTGTTTAGCAATGCAGGGAAAGTAGAGAGATGTACTATTTGATCAAACAAAGATATGGAACAGTAGGAAGGACTGGAAAACACAATCGAACAAAGAGACCTTAGGCCTTTGTTTCCCTAAACGTAACGTTCAACATTATATATACGAGTCACAGCTAGCTCCTGTATTTTCCTTAGGCAACATAATTACACAGCAATTTGAAGCATCACGATAAGAACTATGGTCTATGCTACTGGTAACAACAAACCAGATGCAGAATTGTAGTTGGACTCCTTGTTGTTCTTGCTAGAACCAACTGCCAACATATATAAGGAAACACAAATAACACGATTAAGCTCCACAAGCTCAATGGATAAAGATCAATGAAGAACGATTAATGGAAAGCGAAGTTAATGTAGTAAGGCACCAGTATTAGTAAGGCAAGAGATAGGGTTGAGACGAAGGCCACATCTTCCAGGAAAATGCTGAGCCTCAGTGTTGTTGATGCCAGCCTGTTGAGCCTGTTCAACGCCTTTGTTGCTTATCATTATACATAAACATTGTGGGTCGGATTCGACCACTCTCTTTAGAGGATCACAACAATTGTTGGGCACATCCTTTGTCCCATTAAGAAAGTTTAAGCATGGCACAAGCTGGTTTACGCATGAAGTGCTTGTTTGGGCACTTCCATCACTCACCATGCTACCCAACACTAATACAACTATTGTTAGCATCATATGGAAAGACCACAAGCACTTCTCCATGCCTTTTGTTCAATTACGCCCCTCTACCCTTAAGTTAATCCCAACTTTTCAACGACTTGCCTGTATATACTATAAACTCCAAAGGAGATGAGAGCTGGGGATGACTAGTGTCAACCAGGTAGGAGTTGGGTCATCAAATTCGTGTCTTGTTGACTTGACCCTTTTTTTTCCTCCTTTCGGTTTTATTTAACTATTAGGAGCCGATTACGACGAGTTAGTTAGTTAGGTGAAGCTACTTATTACTTGTTACGAGGAAAGCACTATCACTACACGTTGATCAAATCTAATTTCAAATGGTTAAATAATATTTTAATTGTTAAGATATAAGTTATTATATCTTATTATTTAATTTATTATTTAATAATTAGACGTATTTGTGATTATGTACGATTCTTTCGAGACAAATTTGATAAGTTTTATTCCAATTAAGATGAGATTTGATAATGGTTATCTTCTGAAAATTTAACTTGATTATGGTAGCAAGATTATGTCTGAGATTCATGTGTGATATAGACTGAATGATGTTGTTTTAGATGACTTGGCAGCTGAGATTCCTAGGGTGATTTTCGATAATTTTTAGTAGCTAATGGTGTAAAGATAGAACTCTATTTGGTACAATCTGTTCTGGTGGAATCACGTGACTTATGCAGATCCTAACAACTGCATTTTAATTAAGTTGTCGTTTCTTTTTTAAGGCTCTGCACCTGTTTTTCTAATTGGTGTTTTATATGATTTGACTCATGGTTGTGTGATTGTTGTAGCTATGCTTTTTGTTGTTCTTGAGTGACTCTAGTGAGCTGAATAATCATTGATGACTAGCTTTATTCTTTCCTATTTTTGAACACAAAAGGGTCATCTTGATTGTTGGTTTGAGAATCTCAGCTACTGTGATTTTTTTCTTATGTTTACGTGATTTTTGGTATGTTGTTTACTATCAGTGAAGCTTTGATTATGTGGTTGTCAGTTATGATTTGTGGGATACGAAAATTGCGCAAGTCTTTGTGATTTTTGCAGATATACTTTTGTGGAGTTTTAGTGGTGAAACACTTATTTCATCATTGATTTGTACTGCTATTTTTAGGAGCTACAATTTTTCTCCAGTGGGCATAGTTTTTCTGGGTTGTCTAGATATTGTTTTGCTGTGAAAAACGATAAGGATAGGCGTAGTGTTGCAGCTGTATTTTTGGTGACGTTTTGGTGATGAAACATTTGTTCGATTGATGTTTATTTATGTTACAGTGTGTATAGACTGATCGTGATTCTTCACAATAGTTCACAGTAGATATTGTTCTACCACTTCCCACACTTTTGATTAATGAAGCTACATATTTAGGGAAGTATTTTTTTTATCTCAAATGTTTTTCATGGTTTATATCTTTATTGATTTAGTCACTTGAGTTGTCCAATTATCTTCTTTATTATTAAATAGTATTGAGAAAATCCTATGCCGAGGTTAGTATAAGGCAATTGTACTATTAAGTGTGATTTACTTTCACAGGTAGTGAGGACGAGAAATAGTGTCAAGGGTTGGGTGAGTTGGCTTTGTAATGCCTTAAGTAAAACTATTGTTGTATCACAGGTGAAAATAATTAAGCTAGGTGAGGACCCATAGACGTAAGTAACATGTGCTGAACTGCGTTACTAAATCTCAGGTGTTAATTTGTTATTTCACTTTTGATTGTTTTTGTTTTCATTTTTGTCAAAAAGTTTATAGCGTCTATAACCATTCATAATTTTTGCGAAACTACATCCTTTTGGAAATTTTCACTAATTATCATTAGCACCTACTTGACTTTTCCCCTAACTCTCTTTGTTTTTCTTCTTTTCCCCTAGTTAAAGCTCAATTTTCTTGGCTTTTCTTGAGAGGAAAAGAACCCTTGAAAGATAGCATTCTTTTCTATAGTTATGGTTATAAAGATGTCTCGACTGATTTGATCACGTTTATCATGGTGAGGACGTGCAAGCCCAATTAAATTATCCATTATTCTTGTTGACAATTTCTGAGCTTTATTCCCTTTGGGTGATTGCTTTAGATTTTTTTATACATTGCAAACATTCTACATGTCTTAATTGAATTGATGGATTAATAATAAAAGAATATTAATAATACCTAAATTAAAAGATATGATTATATCTCATGTGATTAGTTAATCACTTATTATAATCTAGAGGAAGTCCCTAAAGATGCCAAGGTCTAACATCAATTATCCTTTGTGCCTTTTCCTTTAAGGTGAATTTAAAAATGAATTAAGTCATCCTCATTCACCATCGTAACCTCTATCCCCATGTTCTTCCAAATGTTATTTGCCCATTTTGCACCACTGGAAAGGCTATTCTCTTTTTTCGGAAGAAACTAACGGTAGAGGCACTCCATTTCCTTGCTGCTATATGGAGAATCTCTAAAGGAGAAGCCATGAGTTCTTCCTTACAGGTTGAAGATATGTATCTTAAATTGTCAAAAAATTTAGGGTCTCTAATAACTTTGCTCCAGGTTACCTTAATAGAAGTATTATTCTCCTTATTAGTAGCCTTATTCAAAGGATAAGAACTCACAGTTTTTCTCTCTCTATTAGGGACTTTCTTAGCAATAATGGAGCTTGATATGGGAGGGAAGTGTTGATATGAAAAGAGATAAAGCTCTTCTTTTTGAAGCTTTGCCTAAGGGAGTTCTTGGGAATCCATTTTGTTAACGGTAAAAAATATGGAAATTTGAAGGCGGGAGTTAAGAAAAGAACATGTGAGACTAGTTCTGGAAAGCAAGGTAGGTGTTTAAGTGTTTAAGGGTATTAAAAGGCAGAGATTGGTAATGTGAAGTAAGGGGGGAGGATAAAAATATAGTAAAAAGTGGGAGCTTCTCTCACTAACACTATACAAGTATGTTGATGTGATAACCATGAAACAAAACATAAAAACATAATATTAAAGAATCATCAAGGTAAATGCACCTAGTGTTTTTTATAGTATAGTTTAGGTGAAGTGAGTGTCAATTATATAAAAAATATAACTACTAGTACAGACGTCTTCATGTATCTAATCTAATATAACAAGTGATTGGATTAAAAAAATAGAAAAAAACTAAAATAGGAGTTAATCATCCAACTTAATACATAAGAATAACAATTAATAAATAGAATAATTTTTTAAGTAAAATACCCTTAAAACATTACTATACTTGAATTTATCCTGATTTAAAAATTAATCCTGGTTACTTGAAACAATAGAAATTCCAAAGTTACAACTATAGTCTCTCTCAAGAAGTACATTCCCTATCCTCAAGTTAGTTGACCAAATCTCAATCTAATCAAAACAACATTGCTTTATGAATTACCATAATAGTTTTTACCATAACTTAAAAGAATCATGTAGTTCTATCTTTAGCAACCCATATAATCCTCATTATGCATATAGTGATTTATTCATACATATCATCTCTCAATTTCAATATATGAATCCAATTATTGAAACTTCAATTCTCATTCTTTCAATTCAACATTATATATAAATATAAACAATTCTCAAGAAAATAAAAATCTTTGATTAAACCAAATAAATCAATTTAAAACATAAGTTCTAGGGCTTATCTCATCTAAATCTATAACCTAATCTAGTTCATGATTAAAAAAAGAAAAAGAAAACCACAAAGAATAATAAAAATAATAAATAAGAATGAACTTATGGTTCTCAAATCTTCATGCTTATTGATTGATCTTAATGGAATCTTGTTTTTCTTCAAGATCACTTCTCTTTAATGTTCTTTTAAGTCTCCTAAACCTTGATTTTAGGTACCCCTAGACATCTTTCCTTTTTACTTCTCTTTTCTCTCTTTTTTGTCATGAAATCCTAGAAATTTAGTCAAACATAAGACCACGTAGGTCCTCGTATTACTTTACATCCCTTACAACTTCTTTTCCATAGTAATTTCCATCAATATAGGTCTAACAGGGCCCCATATTAGTCTTATGTTACTTTTAGACAAAAATAAGAAGAAATAGAATGGATCTAACATAGAATATAGGTTAAACACAAGTCCTTATTAGTCTAATGTTCCTTAATATAGGTCCCCACTGACTTTGTGTTGCCCACATATTTAACAACCTTGGTCTTTATTACCCCCTTATTATGAGTTCTTCCTCTAAAATAATGAAAAAATATCTCTAAATTAACTTAAACTTATGCAAATTAATTCATTCTTCATTACAGGTCTAGGAAAATCTCTGCAAAAATACGAACCAAATTATATATCAAATCCTATATAAATCGTTAAAATACAAGTTAAATGCTCGCTAAATCATGCTAAAAATATAGTGTACTTAGCATATATCAAATTCTCCCAAACTTTAGCATTTGCTTATCTTTAAGTAAATCGATTCCATTACTCTTAACTTAAATATGAAGTAGCTTAAGAAATTATTTAACCAAATCAAACATTAATTAAGATTCTCCCTTATTTGTTCAATTATAAAGTTATAAAATTGTTATGCATTTATCTACTTGCATCAGTTCATAAATCAATTCAATTCACCCCACAATCATTCATAATTCAATTCAATCCATATAATTTAAACTATTGCATAAGAAGAACATTCATAGTAGAAATGCTACAACTTTCAAACCTTTTCATACCTCTTATTAAAAAAAACAAAATACCAAATTTAACAACACAAGAGCATTAATAACTTGTTTAAAAAGTCACCTAATCTTTTGATGTGAGGGTAAACATTTTGTCATGAATATTCTCAGTCGCTCAATTTAGGTAATTGTTTTAAATGGCTATTAACACCATTCTTTAACTTCAACCTTTTTACTTAGTTAGAACCTAATGGAATGAATGTATTCTATGATCACTTATTCAAAAAAATTTCTTCTTTTTTTTCATTTTTATATTTTTATATTGGATAATGAAAATCATATCAATTGATAGTTAATGAATATTAAAATAAACTAGAAACCATAATTTCAAAATTAAAAAACAAACTAAACTACTTCTAATGATTTTACAAGCTACTAAATTGGTATAAAAATAAATAAATATTTGGTTGCCTCCTAATCAACACTTCTTTATGAGTCATTTAGTTGGACTTCTCCTTAAGCCCTTTGTTCAACTTAGATCTATAATCAAAGGCTTCCTTCTAGCCATCTTCAAGATCCAAGGAGTTTTGGCTTCCTCATAATTTATTAGACAAAGATTTACTATCTTCTCTTTTTATACTAGCAGTAAATAGCAGCACTCTTCACTTAAATTAACAACCAATAACTCCTCGAGTGTCTTCTTGGTAAAAAGATAGTCCTCAAGTATTTATTGTACGTCATTATCTATGAAAGAACTTCCACAAAAGTTATGTCAACTTATATTTCTTTAATAAACTCTAGAAACTTATCAACTTTATCCTATTTTTTATCTATCTTAAGCTGACATAAATATTGATTATTGGTTCATCCTTTTTAACCACTTTTGCCTCTGGCTCCTCATTTTTCTCTTCCTCCTTTATTTCTTCATTCTCTTTTCACATAGCTGATTCCTCTTTCATTTCAACTTGATGTTTTTGTATAATCCTCAAAGTTATAGCATCCACTACTCATTTAAATTTAGTTATGTGTCACCCGATAGAATATCTTGTTCTTTTTGGAGGCAAACTTAATAAACTATCCAATATAAAGTTCTATGTAGATGGACAACCTAGGTATGTCTCTAGATTAGTTACGACATGTCATTAGAGCTTTGATGGAGCATGGGTTAGTCTTAAAGAAAAGTATTAGATCATCTGCAAAAGATAGATTCACAATAGCCAATCTCTTACATTTAGAGTGGAACTTGAATTTCCTTTACAATGAGATAACAAATTTAATGATCCTCTTTAACACCTCCATTCATATAATGAATAGATATAAGGACAAAAGGTCCCCCTATCTTAGTCCCCTTGCACTTTTGATGACTTTGGATGACTCACTAATCATAAGCACATTGTATGAAACTATTAATATACAATGTTGAATCCAATCCACATAGATATCTGGAAAGCCAAAATGTTTGCAAGTGCTCAAAATGAAGCTCCATTTTATGTTGTCAAAAGCTTTACGAAAATCTATTTTTAAGGTACAATCACTCCCATGACTTTTCTTATTGTAATTCTTGAAGAATTATTATGCTAGAATTATGTTATCTCCTATTTGCCTTCCTCTTTTAAAAGCTCCGTGAGAGGAATCAATGCACTTTAAAAGAACATTCTCAAGCATATTATAATAAGAGAAGATTCAAAATAATTTTATAGATGGTATTATAATAGGAAATAAACCTAAACCTTGATCATTAGCCAAGCTTATGAAAGAAATATACGTTCAATCCATTTGGGCTTGGTGATTTATTGAGTTGCAACTCAAAATGTAGAGTCAAAAAGTGCTTTCTCTACAATTTGAGTTGACAAAGGAACTCTTAAAAATTCCATTTATTGAGGAGTGATTTGCTCTTTTACAACGTCATGTAAGAGGGTTAAATAAGGATTCATTGTATCTGTGGATGTATAGGTTGTTGAGAAGTAGTTATAAACTTCCTCCTGCATCTCCTCTCAACTAATATTCTCTGTACCATCAACCTTAGAGAGGGAAACTATTTTATTAAGATTCTACCTCGTCAGTACTGACTTAAAGTAAAAATTGGAGCATTTTCACCCTCTTTGAGCCATAAGATTCTTGATCTTTGCTTAAGAAGTGAGTTATTTATTTGGACAACTTAAGTGTAAGACTCCAAAGCCCTGGTTTCAAGTGCCTTAATTCCCTGGTCCCTAGAATTTAAAAAAAGCAAATCCTAATCCTTGACAACTTATTTCTTGCTTCCATTACAACTCTTGAAGAGCTATTATGGTGAATCTTATTCAGTTTTTTAATTCCTCCTTTATCTATTGCATCTTTTTCTATATATATATATATATTGTGCCCCTAGAAATGCACCTTTTAGGCTAGCTTAAATAACTTCCGTAAATCTCCCAATCTCCGCTTGATAATTATTGAATCTAAATGTAATATGCTTCCTTCTTCCTTGGTGCATTAATCTTATTAGGAAGGGTAAGTGATCAGGAATAAGGGATATGGGAAAAGTAGCAGTCCCATTCTCAAATTGTGTTAATCATGTGGCATTAACAATGGCCCTATCTAACTTTATGAGAATAAACCATCTTCCCTCCTATATATTGGACTATATAAAAAAGTACCGATTCTTCTTTAAATCTATCATTTGTAAATGAGCAAAACACTCCCTCAGATCCTCACTATGGTTTCTCAAATTCACATTCCCCTATGCTTGGTTTTGAAATCCCTTAGGATAATCTAAAGGGAACCAAATTTTCTTCCTAAGCTAGCTAAATAATTCCACAAAACATCCCTTTGATTTACATGGTTATAGGCATAGATGAAGGTGGTTTGAATGCTTACATTCTCAAGTAATAGCTTAATCCCGAGATGGATATTCTAGTTTGAGCTAAAGGAATCCAAAATTACAACCTTATTAGGGTCATATATAACCAAAATCCTTCCATAAAAGTGATCCTTATGATTGATGATGATCTTTCATCCTTCTTCAAAAACAATAGTTTCCTATATTTATTTTCTAGCAATTTGGTTTCTATTAGGCCTACCATATATGGATTCACATTATTGATATAGTTTAGAAGACCAATTTGTTTGTTAGGGCTATTGGGCCCTTTGATATTCCATGTAAGTAAAGTCATCACTAATTCTTAAGGAAACATTTTCTTTCCTAATGGATTTCCTTTTAGTTACCATCCTAAATTGAGCTCCTTCCTCCTTAGCCTCTTAGATACTTCTGGTATGTGAGTGATGTTTCCTTCTTCCAGGTTAGGGCTGCTCAACTCCTTTAAGAGAAGACCTTCATGTGTCTTTCCTATGTCAGCATCTGAGACTAACAAGGTATTCCCAGTAGTTGCTTTATTGGAATTTGAAAGACCTGGTGCTTCCTCTGCATTAAGGTGGTGTTCACAAATAGTATCCTTTAGAGTCTTATTATTTTCCATCCCTAAGTTATAAAGATTATAATGACGCTCTTCCTCTTTAGTTGTATGAACTACTTGGGAGTTAACTTCCCTACTCCTAGAAGTTTACATTAGCTCTTTATACTAGCTTGTTTTGAATTTGCATTCTATTGGCTTTTAGCTTACTTCCTTGTTGTTGCTTAGAGGTCTCTTGGAGTAAGATACCTCTACTTGATCCTCATACATATTTCCTTTTTCATCCAAACCATAATAGGAATAATCTTTGGGAGCTTCTTGTTAATGTCTACAAAGACACAAACCCTAGTATGGTGAACTTTGCACATGAATGTAGTAGCCTTGTCTAAGTAGAGGGGTTTCCCTATATAGCTGGATAGATAGCTTAGCCCCTCTATAGTCCAATATTCAAGAGGGATGTTTTATATGTTTATTCACAAGAGAACATGTTTTTGCTTCAAATTTTCCAATTGTAATCCTAGTTTCCATTTTTGTAGGAATAGTGGCCTAGAACTGTAATGTCAAGGGTTTGCCTCCATCAGTTTTTGGGCAAGAAATGAGAGGGGAGAGAAATTTTTTGGGCCAAGTTCTGAGAGGACATTATTACTAGAAATGGTAATATGGAGAGTGAAGGAAGAAAAAGGATTGTGTAGAAAGGAGGGTAAGAGTAATCCAAAATTAGGACCCTGAAAACTAAAGAAAGAAGGGGATGTAAATGGTCTTGGCAACCTACATCCTAAGTTGAAAGTGGGATGGAAGTAAAGAGGGAGTAGCAGGGTAGGAAGAAAAAGAGGAGAAGATAAGAGCTTCCAAAAGCTAAGGAGTAAGCAGAGACCCAACTAGAATAGAAGAATTCACCTAATGCTATTGCTTGAATAAATAGAATCAAACACTTGTTGCATATGCAAGAACATGAAGGATCGGTTAGAAAAAAACAAAAACTTATCCATGTATTGAGTTTTCCTAATTAATAACCTATTTTACTTCTTAAACATAGAAGCAAAACATTAATTATAAAAAATAATAAAAGAAGTCCACACGAATAGTATTTATAAGATTATTGGCTAAAAATGGTTTAACGGTTGATCTTATGACCAATTTTTTTTTAAAATGTTATTACATATCAAAAATTGTCTTATTCTTCACTACATTAGTATAAATTGCATAACATTTTTAATATGTAGTACTTAAACCATGATATGATAAGAAAGTAAAAGGAAAGTAAAAACTTAAAAATAATAATTAAATATAAGTAAAACTTGATGGAAATAGAGGAAAAAGAAAAAAAGTGAAAATAGTATTTTTTTCCTTCAAGCTAATTGATTATTCTTTTATAAATTAACATAAGAAGTTTGAAAGGCTTCCTAAATTTAATCATTTCTTTCAATCTAATTAATTAATCGTCTTTACGATTGTACATACGAAGTTTGAAAAACTTCCTAAATTTATCTATTTTTTAAATTTTTTTGATATGTACGTAATGAATAAAAGGAGATAAAAGTGTTATTGGAATCAAAATTGTTGCAAAGAACGAACATAATATGTTTTGATGCTTCAACTTAAAGTTCGTTAAGTCATCGTAAGCTTAGCAGCCAAGCAATCAAGAATCTCTAAAGATTGCACAACTTATTTTCAATAAGAAAAGGACTCCGTTAAACCATTTTAAATCTCATCTCAATCAATGGAAGTGATGACGTGGTTCCTTATTTTGTCTACGGGAAAGAATTCTTCTGGACCTTCAATTCTACTTTCTTTCTTAATCAAGTTAGCTTGCTTTATAGAAAGATTATACCGCTGGAAATTATATGGATAAACTGACTTTTGAGGTCTTCGAACATTTTCACTTTTATGTAGCTGATAAAGATTCCAAGTGGAAATTTCTTGTGCCTTTCTAATGTATCCCTCCACTAAAAGCCCCGCAGTCTTGGATTATTCGAGCTTGAGCTTCCTCAAACATGGAAATATGCACAACTCCTTCACTACAAGAAATTAGCTTATCACCGACCGAAATAATCGTCGGTAACATATGCTTTTCGGTCGGTACAAACAAATACCGACGATATTTGGTGCCTGAGAAATTCGGTCGGTAATTGCCCTGTAGGTAAAATTACCGACCGAAATAGTCGGTCGGTATTTAGAGACGGTTCTACCGACCGTATTTTCTTGTCGGTATAAATATACCGACCGAAATATACGGTCGGAGCAATTCCGCGACGGTAAATTTTTCGGTCGGTGAGTGGAAGGGAAAGTCAACAGTTTTCCCCGACGGTAAATGTTTCGGTCGGTGAGTGGAAGGTAAAGTCAACAACTTTTACCGACGGAATTACTCCGACCGTATATTTCGGTCGGAGAATTTCCGCGACGGTAAATGCTTCGGTCGGTGAGTGGAAGGTAAAGTCATTAAACTTTTACCGACGGAAATGATTCCGTCGGTAAATGAAATTTTTTTTTAATTTTTTTATGTTATAACAATGTTATATTTCATATGTACTTTAGGGTTTGACTTACGTTATATTATTAATATATTGTGAGTTTTATGAGAATATGAAAACATAATAAAATATATGAAAAATTCAATTTATTAACTAGCATTCTTAATTGAAAACAAATGACAATATTATGCGAGTGTTGTGGTTGTCATGGTTGCTCTGAACTGTTTCCCCCCCTCTTTAACAATTCCATCTCCTGCCTAAGTTGAGCCATCAGCTCCATGTGATGTCTTTCCTTGGTCATCTGCTCCATCTCCGCTCTCATCTTACTAAGCTGCTCCAT
>JANZLC010000006.1:19166709-19177677 GCA_026413385.1 Erythroxylum gracilipes
CTTTTCGGTCGGTATTTCTAACGGTTCTCAATACCGTCGGTAATGTTCGGTCGCAAATAATGAATTTTCTAGTAGTGCTTGGTTGTCCCAGCTCCAATATACTTTGTACTTCATACTTCCAACTATCTATTAGCTAGAAGTTTAGATAGCTTGAGGTGCACTCTATTTACAGAGTCTTAAGATAGTATGTGCCCAATTTTGAAAGGTCATACAATCTAGATTGACCATGTTAAATTTTTATCACCATTGATGTAACGGTGAATATTCTTTTAATTAGGTTAACGTCTAGCATTTAACTGGTAGATGATTTTATTTTTACCTATGGCACATAGCATAACTTATTGACCTTAAATATGACAGGATTAATGAATTTGGCAATTAGTTCTCTTCATCAACCGGAAGGTAACTTGGACAATTCTGAAAGCAAGTATGTTATTTTCCTAACAGGAACTCCTGTCAGAACCTATCGCACTAGGTAAAAAGCTTTCCTTTTCTGTTTTTTCCTTTTAAAACTCTCATATCAATGGCATTGTCTCGGTAACCACTTGCCAGGGCAACATAATCATGCCATTGATGGCATGATGTTGGTTGCTCGAAGGCTTTATGCAGCAGTTTGATGAAATAATTGTGCATTCTGCAACTTCTGCCACCGTCATACAAGAGGGTTCCACCGACGCTGATGCTGATTCTTCATTAATATCACGTGTATCTTCTTTTGCCATGATCTTCAGAAACTCTACAAGTGCCTCGCGCATCCATTCATATCGGCACAGCTCAAAAGCATCTTTTATGTTTAGCTGCAGGAAATCATTAGTTTTACGGTTAGGACATTACTCGCTCATGTCAGAACCTCTCTTTCAGAGTTGCATAATATCATATACACAATAAAAGCTAACCCATTTCCTGTCACGGTTTTCCTGTTCAGGCCAGGTTTGAAGCTCCTCAGTCACTTGTAATGCAAACATGAAGCCTTTGCAGCCTCCTTCCAGGCTGCACGGATCCTGACTACTCTTGCTTCTGAACTCCCAAACCCCAAGTTGTGCTTCCTGATGAACAGACATATATATGAAACTAAATTCGTATGAGAGGAACACAAGGATCATCAAACAGCATATATACATCCAAGATGTACAAAAACTCAAAACTAGAACAAAATGAAGATATAAGATCCAGTTAACCAGCTCCAACTGCAAAATAAAATAGGTAAAAAGGATCTCGCCTTTAGTATTCCCTTCACTCCTGCTTCCTCCAAGGCTTCTCGACATGCAGCTTCTTCCATAGTTTCGTCGTCCTCCCATCCACCCTGAAGTCAGGATGAGATAGCAGAATGCTCATAAGAAATACAGAAACAATGAAAGAAGCAGTATTAGTTCTTTTCTGTCGAGATGGAAGATATGAAAGAGACAAGAAAACACCTTCGGAAAAACAAGATCGGTCCGGTTTGGTGAGGAAACCATAAGAACTTGTAACATATTCTCCAAATCATTACTGCATTTCTCTTTGTCCATCGCTATCCTGTAAGGAATGCACCTGTTTGCGCATATTACGAGAAAAGGAGTAAATGACCAATTCACTTCAAGGGCCCATTATGAGACAGTAGTTACAGTACTTGGAGATCATGATCTGTGCTGAAATCAAATGCATATAGATGATTGAGGACTTCACCGAAAAGGTTTCTCAAAATGAGAAATTTCCCTCGACTACTGAACATCCGTATTTTTCAAAAACCAAAATCAGAGTAATTTTTGTCTTCTTTCGGACGCAAGGTTATCTCATGGAAAGAGAAAAGGGCTTAAGAAACGTATGGGGATAACAGCAAGCCTCTACCTAGTTCCAATCCTTGTTTCACTTCTCTTATTAAAGAAGCATCCTGCCGTTTGTCTTGAAATGTATGTCTCTCTTCTGCGTTAGAAAACTGTATGCATACTATTAAACTTCAATATTCAGATCACCACTGTGCTCGGCTACTTGTTAGATTTACTTGCAATTTTCAGCAATACTCTTCCCTAATTTACACAGTTATCGAGCACATACCAACAGTATCAAGTACGTGATGCAGACAATGTTACAATGTTAAACCACTCTAATAAGGTTCTGAAAATTCTCCATGGGAATCAAGAATAAAGCCACAACTACACCACTAACTTCTACAACAATATAGCAAGGCAGCAAGAAGTAAACCCTCTCTCTGGGTGAAGAAATGTCACGATCATGGTTTTACTTAAAACTAGACGATGATTTAGTTTAATATATTAGCCATTAGAGACAAAATAGATCACGCCAAATCCAAGAACCAGATAAAAGAATCTAAAGTCAACATTAGCCCCACCTGAGCAAAATTATGGTAACTAGATTAGTCCCTGAAACTTAGTGCTATATACCAAGACAATCAAAAGAAGACAAATGGGTTGTCCAACTTGAGATGCTTTGTTGGATGTCACGGTTAACAATTATTTGTTTATGGTCAAGTGTATGTCTGAAATAAGGTCAAAATGGCTTATTTTGCTGAGGTTCAAACCAAAGGAAACTCATCCGCTTCTTCGTTTGCTTTAATACTAAGTTTCTTATTCAATAACTTATTGAACAAACCAGAGACGAACGGTACGTAAAGAGTTAGTAGGCCAAAGGAATTCCAAGATGGCATGCCAAGGTAAACTAACAATGGTCCAAGGAAGGATGCTACAGAACATGTCAATAGAGACTTGTTCAAAAAAGGATTTTTATCTATATAGGCATTCATAGTTCGTCAACCCTTCTGAATTTAAGGGGAAAAAATAAAGAATAAACGGGTTTGTTCTCTTCTTTAGTATCCGTTTGATTGTACAGGGAAGAGTCGGGGAGGAGAAATAGTGTGATGATGGAAAACACAACTGGACAAGACCGCATAACTGGGTACGTTTTGAAGAAAATTGAAGTAACAACATGGATACCTTACCCAGAAACAAGCCGAACATTGTTCTCATAACGTTGTCGCTCTCGCCCTTGTCTTGCAAGAATACAAGCCATGTTCTTTTTTGTTTCTATATAACTCAAAGAAGCTTCAAAAGATTTAACAAATGAACATGGAACTGAATGAGAACGTTAAATAACAAGACTACAATCGTCGACGGAACATCAAAAACGGTGAATAACGGTACAATAAAAGAACATGAAAATGGAGAATACGTACCAAGGACATTAAAAAAGGAAACAGTAGGTAGGTGTCAAAACCACCAACATTGAAAGTAAACGTTTAAGCTGTGCAATAACGCAGAGATAGAGAACGCCATGGTGGACAGAATACAGAATCCTGAGTAAATGAAACATAAGTATTAGGGCTCTCTATCTATGTTTTTGGAATCAGATATCCCGAATTAGTGCGAAATAAATAACACCCTTCTTCTCTTTGTCTGTTGGTTTGTTCGTCATCGAATTAAAGTGAGAAGGATCGATGAAACAAATTGTCAGTTATCTGTTGAAAAGAAACAGAGAAACAGAGTGAAGGGGAAGAGAAGGGGAGAAAGAAACAGAGGTCTCTGGCGCAGTCTAAGCAACGGCCTGTAAGTTACATTTATAACAAACTCATTAAACCTTCCTTTTTGTCTTATCATTCAACATATTAGGCATTAGTTTTTTCCCCCCTTCTTGTCAGCTTTTTGTAGTCTTTTTCTAGATTATAAGATGTTTGTTATTTAATTTTTAATATAAATCTTTAATTTTCAAAAATAAAATTTCTAAAAAGAAATGAAAATTCTTAATGATGAGATATGTTAGAAATAATTATTTAAATCACGTTGAGATAAGTCTTACTCCCTTCGATTCATAATAAGTGTCGTTTTAGAGGAATGCACACTTATTAAAAAAGTTAATGAAATGTCTTATATACCCTTATTAATTACATGTTAAAGTGCCTTGAAAATATAATTTGTATAATTTGTGTAATTAAGATGTGAGAGAAATTAAAGGTTAATTTTGGAAATAAAATTATAAACATACATACAAAGTCAAAAATGACACTTATTTTGAATAATTAAAATGTATCTAAAACGACACTTATTATGAATAAGAGGGAGTAATTATTATAATAACTTGACTCGTTTATCAATAAAATACTTGGATGGTCTCTTGCATTTGTGATTGCGACGTCAGCTGGTAAGTCATGATTCTAATTATTTCTTATCTCTTAGTTTTGTTCTTCTTTTAATCATGCACCTTCCCTCTTATTGAAGTACATTGGATTAATGTGCGGATATGGGATGATATAATGTCATTTAATTCCATTTCTATTTTGTTTTTGTTGTATTTTTAATTTTTAATTTTTAATTTTTTTTCTCTTTGAAGAAACAAAATTTTATTTATTTATTGAAAACAAGAGCAATCAAGTTTTTATTTTTCTAATTATGCTCTTATGTTAATAATTTTAACAGTTTTTAATTAATTAATTATCATTATAGTTAAAATTAAAATATATACAAATTAAATATCATTAATTGTATATAACAAATTATAAAAATATATTAAGTCATACTTGGAGCAGACTTTTTACTGCGAGAAAGTAAGAAAAATGATCCTAAGCTATGATTACTTTTCCTTGATTAATATTGCAAGTTCTTCCTATCAAGTTTATAATAACGATGGGAATACACATGTATGGCTTGTGTTTTGAGCCCCATGCATGTATATATATATATATAACAACGAGTAGGCAGAGCAATATTTATATGATCGCTGGTGTATCTAATCCCCCGATCGAGTCAACCCAGACATGTGTACATGATTATAAACAATAAAACCAGAAATTTTGGGAGATATAAGGCCACCAATAAATGTGACAAAGACATGGAACAGGATTCCACATGCATGCTGACATTTATGTCTCGTACATAATCACATGCTCACTCACACCCTCCTCAATTTCATAAATATCTAAATCTGCCAAATATAAATACAGGAAAACCTCATTAAATAAATATCTTTGGGACATGGAAAATTATTATCTTATACAGAGTTATTAATTTATTGATAAATTAATATTTTATTAATTTATAAAATAATTTTTATTTTGTACATTATATTTGTCAAATTAAACAATTATTTTTTCCCCGTAACTAAGAAAAGAAAATAAATAAACAATTAATTAATGATGGTACATTGTATCTAAGTTTATTAATCTTGTAAAAAATAAGTTTATTAATCTTAGGTTCGCGTGATTGAAAATAGAGTCCATGTAGGTACATTAGAATATGAAGTATTGTAAATTGTTTCAAAATCTAGATGATAGTAACGCTATACTACATATTTCTCTAAAAGAAGTTTTTCTTGTCGTATAGACTTTGAAAAGTTACTTGTTTCAAAATGAGAAGAATGTGCCGGATATAGTTTATGCCCTTCAAAAAATTAAAGATAAAATTGAATTCAATTCGCATGAAAAGAAAAATTAATTGACTATAGATACATATTTTAAGAAGCATAAAATTTAAAATAAAAATTGTTCAGGAAGTGCTTTATTTTATGAATTATATATGTAATTTTCATACTTATTTAATAAATTATTATTTTATATTTTCAGTAGGCCTCAAGGAATTTTTTAAAAAACTATTATCTTATATATTTAGCGAGGTTATTATTTTATTCCATTGGCCTAAGTCGGGATCGGAAAAAATTATTATTTAATAGAAATTATTAATTTATCAAATATTCATTTATCAAAATTTTACTGTACTGTATAACATTTTGATGCGATTTACCAACTTATCTTATTACCCTATTTCTTAGAGGTTGTTAAATACGTTGTCGCCATTAATCACTTCACCGAACTGGGATTTTATTTATGTGCCGGCCAACACCATCGGTCTTGTATACAGACAGGCAGAATTTGACCAAATTAAAAGCCATTCATCATGCACTGTTAATATATATTGTTAATAGACAAACAACACAATACTAACTTCTCCTATATACTGCCAATAATTAATTATCGTTCCATCATCCCATGTGGACTTGGTGGTTGGGAATTGAAATCCAAACACCGCCGATTCTTATTGTGGATTCCATTCCACAGTTGAATAACTCCAACTATTCTATCATGTCATGTATTTGAAGATAAAGTATACACACACAGATATATATATATATATATATATATATATATACGGTACAATGAGAATATAAATTAATGAATTAATTGCTGATTAGTTAAGGATTAACTATAATCCTAATAATTATAGTAAAAATTACTCAACAATCCCTCTAAGTTGGTGTAAATTCTCATAATGAATCTTCCATAACTCCATAGTTTTGTTATCTATAATAAAGAATATGCTGACCTCAATTTTATTTGATCATGTTATATAGGATTGTGAGCTATATTACATGTAATTTTGTTGTCACTATGTAATCGAATTGGTTGTTTCGATGGGTAACTCAAATCCTATAAAATTAGTCTTAGCCATAAACTTTCACATATATAGTCTAAGTCACATATCTTTGAATAACGATATTATGTTTCTTACTTCTCTGTATGACAAGATTGTCACCTACAAATAATAAATAACTAGAAGTTGATCATCTATCATTTATTGCACCCAACTAATAAGTATTTGTATAAATATTTCTGTTTTGCTGACTTGTATTTTTAGTAAACAAAATTTCTTTTTTAGGAGAAGGTTTCAAGTAACTTAAAATTTGCATAATTGCATTAATATGTTGTTCTTTAAGATTATGCAGAAGATGGCTAACAATGATTAATGTATAAGTAAATGTATCAATTGATTGACATGCTGATATATTAGGTTCTCCTAATAATCTAATGCATACTTTCTTTAGGATAGAAAATTTCCTTTCTTTGTTGTAGAAACTTCGGTCCCAAGGAAATATTTCAAGCAATCAAGATCTTTCATTTTAAACTCTTTAGATAAATGTTCTTATAATGCCTCCCTTTCTTTAGGCTCTATAAATGCTTGATTGACTATATATTTACTCCCTAATGTTTAATGTTTAATGATTAATGTTATGTTGTGCTTAAGATACTTATTTTGGTTTATATTTTATTTTAGGTGCAAGTTAGAGGAACAAGAACCAAAATGAGCTAAAAACATATCCTTAGAGCCGTCCTATTGATGCTCAATCTTATTTTCCTTTGAGGATCAAGAAGGAGATGAATGAGGATGAAGATAGGATAAACAATGAAAGAAATGAAGTTATTGCAACCTACAACATTGTGTATGGGACCATGTAACTTACTGGAAGTTTGTAGGAGGGGGAAGATGCAGTTTTAGCCTCTTTGTACAACCTACATGGTTGTGTAAGTGAGCTACACAATCATGTAAGTTTCCGTGTAGCTCATTATGACCGTGTAAGTTCTCGATTCTTGCAATTTCACACACACGGTAACCTACACGTCCGTGTATTGTGATGGAACCCTAAATTTTACTATAAAAGGGCATTTAAAAGGCCAAATAAGGTATGAAGAGCTTAGAGACATGAAAGGAGCAGATTTCTTACCCTTTAGAGAGTTATGAGGAGTTTACCTTCATCCTTCTAGTTCAAAGGGGATATCAAAATCGACAAACATGTTTGGGCATTTCTTAATCTAGTAATGTTTCTCTCACTCTCTTTTGGAATTGATTGTTTTAATGATTAATGTTTCGGGATTATGTATGAATGATTTAAACACTTCATATAAATTATTTATGAATGAACCCATTGCCAGAATCTAAATTGCAATTTGTAATCGTTGTACATTTAATTCACTTATGGTAAACTAATGGTTGAGCATCATTGGGGATAACATAAAAAAGGCTAAATGACTCTAACTTATGTGATTATTGCCTATATTAACCTATTTTCCTATTACATAATGTGGTTGTCACACTAAATCTAGAGAGCTTATTTTAGGTTATTTGATAGCTAGGCCTAATTAAATAGTTTGTTTTAATTAAATGCAACCTCAAGGAAAACTAGGGTTAACATAGTTTGTTGTTAATCTACGGTTAATAGTTTCAAAGAGAGGTACGAGAATAATATGATGATTAATTATGCTCATTCATGTAAAGGTTGAGATTGAACCACGAATTGGATTCAAAACCCATTAATTAATTTTATCACTTTTGTATAGTTGATTTGATTTATCTTTAATAGTTTAATTTTACTTTATTTTTTTAATTGAATTCAACCAACCCCCTCTCTCTCAACCAATCCTAAAAACTGATTTATTCATTATAAAGGCTAGCCACACACTCTATGGATACGATTCTTGCCCACCACTATTACAAATTTAGTTATGTAGTGTTAGGTTATATTTTTTGGTATGTTCAACGAGCATAAAGAATTTCGGCGTCTTACTACGAAGTGAAGTGATTTAATTTTTATTTTCAATTTTAATTGGAGTTTTGTATATATTTTATAGTTATTTCTTAATCTTTTTATGATTGTTAGTGTTTATGTATGGTTGTGACGAGATTTCCTCATCAAGACCCTATACAATTTAATCTCGAGATCGAAAAGACACTGCGAAGGTTACTTAGCAAAACTAGAATAACTCTAGCAATACAACAAGGAATTGAACTTAAGGAACCCATGCCAATCCAAGAACTCTAAGAGAGTTATCTACACTTTTCTAAATGTTTCTAAACATATTACTTTTGAGCTTAAGTCTAGCTTAATCCATCTTTTGCCCAAATTTCATGGTTATACAGGTAAGGAGCTCATAAGCATCTTTTGGCCAAATTTCATGGTTATGTAGGTGTGGATGCTCATAAGCATCTCAAGGAGTTTGATGTGGTCTGTCTTAGTAGGAAACCTCCATGGGTGACAGAAGAACATATTATGTTGAGAACCTTTCTATTTTCATTTAAGGATGCAATAAAAGACTGGTTTTTTGATCTGCATATAAGGAGTGTAAGCACATGGATCAAAATGAAGAGGTTGTTTCTAAAGAAGTATTTTCTAGAAAAAAACACAACTAATATAAGGAAAGAGATTTATGGAATAAAGCAACATCATGAAGAATCCTTTTACAAGTACTGGGGGCAGTTTAAGAAGTTGTGTGCTAGTTGTTTTCACCATAATATCATGGAATAACTCCTCATCCAATACTTTTACAAAGGATTATTGCCTACAGATAGGAGCTTGGTAGATACAAAAATGGTGGAGCATTGTGTGAAAAGACTTCTATGGAGACCAAAATTTTAATCAAGCGTATAGTACCAAATATTCAATAATTTGGCATTTGCATTGATGTTCATCAGGTAAATAAGGTAGAAAATTCATCTATAGAACATTGTTTAGATGAACTAACATTCTTTGTTAGGAAAATTGTTGTGGGGAAGGCATAGATGAATACTTATGATATATGTGAAAATGTGAACCATCCAATAAATTGGTGTCCAACTTTGTAAGAAGGAAACATAGAGTATGTCAATTGTGTAGGGGCAAATTTTGCCCAACAATATAACTCATATTCCCAAACCTACAACTTAGGTTGCAAAGATCACTTGAAACTAAGTTATAGAGGGAATAAACAGCAAAACTACTTCCCAAATAGGCTGCAAGGTACACAATAATTTTTACCTAAACTAAAAGCTCCCTCCTCTAACTCAAGTACGTCGTTGGAAGATATAGTTAAGTCTCTTACAATTAAAACTTTTCAATTCCAATAGGATGTGTAGCAGCTTTAGCAGGATAGCAATTTTAAATTTTAGGAGACCAGGTCTAGCATTTAGAATTTAGTAAACCAGGCGAGTTAAGTGGTAGTGGCTATTAATTGTAAATAGGAGGAAAATATCACCACAACCTGAGATAAATGTGAAGAATGTTAGTGAAATCACTTTGAGGAGTGGTAGGATACTTGAGGATCTTAAGAAGGCTACAAAAAGGATAGGTAGTGAAGAAGAAATTGAGAAAGAGCTTGAAGGAGAAAGGGTTATACCATATAGCTCAGAGTTAAATGCTGAATTCCCAATTATTGTTAAACTAACCCTCTACCTTCTACGAGCATGTTAGTAAAGTCAAACAAAGGGATCTGGGGGACTCTTCGAAAAGTTGAGGTGAATATACCCTTATTAGATACAATCAAGCAAATGCTAAGGTATGCAAAATTCCTTAACGAATTATGTACCAATAAGCAA
Source organism: Erythroxylum gracilipes (assembly GCA_026413385.1). Taxonomy (NCBI): domain Eukaryota; kingdom Viridiplantae; phylum Streptophyta; class Magnoliopsida; order Malpighiales; family Erythroxylaceae; genus Erythroxylum; species Erythroxylum gracilipes. The sequence continues at coordinate 19,176,816 of JANZLC010000006.1, forward strand.
AAGTTGAGAGGGAATGAAAATATTAGGATGGGTGACTTGTTTATATGATTTCTAAAAAGAAAATACCTCTTAGTGTAAGGAATTAGGCATGTTTACCATTCTTGTAAAATTGGTAACACTAAGATTAAATAGGCCATGTTAGATTTAGGAGCATCAATTAAAGTTATACCTTGTTCTATGTATGCTTCTTTAAATTTAGGCTCTTAACAGAAACTAGTATTATCATATAATTGGTTAATCATACTAATGCTTACCTAGATGTGATGATTGAGGATGTGCTTCTGCTAGTGAATGAACTTATATTTCCTGCTATTTTTTTATACGGTACATATGAATGATGAAACTTCCTATAATTTGATACCTATCTTGCTAGAGAGATCATTTCTTAAAATTGCCTAAACTAAGATAGATATTAGTGAGGGTACCCTCAGGATGGAATTTGATAGGGAATTTACTCATTTTAATATTTTTTATGTCAATAAGCATCCCAAAATTACCATTCTATTTTTGCGATTAATGTGACTGGCCCTTTAGTGCAAGAAGATTGTGAGAAAAAGTGTACAGATAAACTACAAGTAGTTTCAACTAAGGAGAAGATTAAAGCTTTCAATGTCTCAAGAAAAAGCTTTATTGTTGGTCAAAAAGTGCTTCTTTAATGCTCAAGATATAAATTGTTACCATATAAATTATGAACATATTAGGTCGATCCTTTTGTATTACTAATGTCTCTCCTATAGTGTAGTAGAGATTAAGGGTCTAAAAATAGGGAAGACACTGAATGTAAGTTGTAACATCCCGTCCCCAAAGGAAGGGCTCGGAACTTGCAGCCTTAGTGTGGCCGAGCTCCAATTTGCAGCATTAG
>JANZLC010000006.1:19177777-19188246 GCA_026413385.1 Erythroxylum gracilipes
TCATGGTTATGTAGGTGAGGATGCTCATAAGCATCTCAAGGAGTTAGATGTGGCCTGTCTTAGTAGGAAACCTCCATGGGTGACAGAAGAACAGATTGTGTTGAGAACCTTTCCATTTTCATTGAAGGATGCAACAAAAGACTGGCTTTTTGACCTGTATCTAAGGAGTGTAAGCACATGGATCAAAATGAAGAGGTTGTTTCTAGAGAAGTATTTTCCAGCAAAAAAGACAACCACTATAAGGAAAGAAATTTATGGAATAAAGCAACATCATGGAGAATCCTTTTACAAGTACTAGGAGTAATTCAAGAAGTTGTGTGCTAGTTGCTTTCACCATAATATCATGGAACAACTCCTCATCCAATACTTTTTCAAACAATTATTGCCTATAGATAGAGCTTGGTAGATACAATAAATGGTGGAGCATTGTGTGAAACGACTTCTATGGAGAGAAAAATTTTAATCAAGCATATAGTACCAAATATTCAATAATTTGGCATTCACATTAATGTTCATGTTTGGGCATTTCTTAATCTAGTAATGCTTTTCTCACTCTCTTTTGGAATTGATTGTTTTAATGATCAATGTTTCGGGATTATGTATAAATGATTTAGACACTTCAAATAAGTTATTTATGTATGAACCCATTTCCAGAATCTAGATTGCAATATGTAATCGTTATACATCTGATGCACTTATGGTAAACTAATGGTTGAGCATCATTAAGGATAACATAAAAAAAGGCTAAATGACTCAAGCTTATGTGGTTATTGCCCATATTAACTTATTTTCCTATTACGTAATGTGGTTGTCACACTAAATCTAGAGAGCTTATTTTAGGTTATTTAATGGCTAGGCCTAATTAAATAGCTTGTTCTAATTAAATACAACCTCAAGGAAAATTGGGGTTAACATAGTTTGTTGTTAATCTATATTTTATAGTTTTAAAGAGAGGTACGAGAACAATATGATGATTGATTATGCTCATTCATGTGAAGGTTGAGATTGAACCGCGAACTCGATTCAAAACCATTAATTAATTTTATCACTTTTGTACTGATGATTTGATTTATCTTTAATAGTTTAATTGTACTTTATTTTTATTTGAATTTAACCAAACCCCTCTCTCTCAACCAATCATAAAAACTGATTTATTTATTATAAAGGCTAGACACACACTCTTTGTGGATACGATTCTTGCTCACCACTACTACAAATTTAGTTGTGCAGCGTTAGGTTATATATTTTGGTATGTTCAATGAGCATAAAGAATTTTGGCATGTTACCAGGGAATGAAGTGATTTAATTTTTATTTTCAATTTTAATTGGTGTTTATATATATATTTGTTTATAATTGGTTTTTTATAGTTATTTCTTGATCTTTTTATGTTTGTTAGTGTTTGAGTATGGCAGTGACAAGATTTCCTCATTAACACCCTATATAATTTGATCCCGAGATCAAAAAGACACTGCGAAGGTTACTTAGGAAAACTAGAATAACTCTAGCAATACAATAAGGAATTGAACTTAAGGAAGCCATGGCCAATCCAAGAACTCTAAGAGAGTTAGCTACCCCTTATTTGACTCAAAGGCTTTTATGCATCACTTTTCTAATTTTTTCTAAACATATTACTTTTGAGCTTAAGTCTAGCTTAATTCATCTATTGCCCAAATTTCATGGTTATACAGGTAAGGAGCTCATAAGCATCTTTTGGCCAAATTTCATGGTTATGTAGGTGAGGATGCTTATAAGCATGTCAAGGAGTTAAATGTGGTCTATCTTAGTAGGAAACCTCTATAGATGATAGAAGAATAGATTGTGTTAAGAACCTTTCCATTTTCATTGAAGGATGCAATAAAAGACTGGCTTCCATGAAGAATAGATTGTGTTGAGAACCTTTCCATTTTCATTGAAGGATGCAATAAAAGACTGGCTTTTGGATCTGTATATAAGGAGTGTAAGCATATGGATCATAATGAAGAGGTTGTTTCTAGAGAAGCATTTTCCAACAAAAAAGACAACCAATATAAGGAAAGATATTTATGGAATAAAGCAACATCATGGAGAATCTTTTTCCAAATACTGGGAGCAATTTAAGAAGTTATGTTCTAGTTGCTTTCACCATAATATCATGGAACAACTCCTCATCCAATACTTTTTCAAAGGATTATTGCCCATAGATAGGAGCTTGGTAGTTACCATAAATGGTGGAGCATTGTGTGAAAAGACTTCTATGGAGACCAAAATTATAATCAAATGTATAGTACCAAATATTCAATAATTTGGCATTCATATTGATGTTCATCGAGTAAATAAGGTAAACAATTCATCTATAGAACACTGTTTAGGTGAACTAACATTCTTTGTTTGGAAAATTGTTATAGGGTAGGCATAGATGAAAACTTATGATATATTTGTAAATTTGAAACATCTAATAAATTGGTGTCCAACTTTGTAAGATGGAAACATGGAGTATGTCAATTGTTCAGGGGCAAATTTTGCCCAACAATACAACTCATATTCCTAAACCTACAACTTAGGTTGCAAAGATCACTTAAACTGAAGTTATAGACGGAATAAGTAGTAAAACTACTTCCCAAATAGGCTGTAAGGTGCACAACAATTTTTACCTAGACTAAAAGCTCCCTCCTCTAACTTAAGTACGTCGTTGGAAGATATAGTTAAGTCTCTTACAATTAAAACTTCATAATTTCGACAAAATGTGTTGCAGTTTTAGCAGGATACCAAATTTAAATCTTAGGAGATAAGGTCTAGCATTCAGAATTTAGAGAATCAGGCGAGTGGCAGTGGCTATTAACTGTAAATAGGAGGAAAATGTCACCATAATCTGAGATAAATGTGAAGATTGTTAGTGAAATCACTTTGAGGGATGGTAAGATGCTTGAAGATCTTAAGAAGGCTACAAAAAGGACAGGTAGTGAAGAAGAAATTGAGAAGGAGCTTGAAGGACAAAGGGATATACCATCTAGCTTAGAGTTAAATGTTGAAATACCATCTAGCTCAAAGTTAAATGTTGAATTCCCAATTATTGTTAAGACTAACCCCTCTACCTTTTACGAGCATGTTAGTAAAGTCAAATAAGGAGATTTTGGGGACTTTTCAAAAAGTTTAGGTGAATAAACCCTTATTAGATGCAATCAAGCAAGTACTGAGGTATGCAAAACTCCTTAACGAATTGTGTACCAATAAGAGGTAATGAAAATATTAGGATGGGTGAAACCGTTTATATGATTTCTAAAATGAAAATACCTCCTAGTGTAAGGAATTAGGCATGTTTACGATTCCTGGTAAAATTGGTAACACTAAGATTAAATAGGCCATGTTAGATTTAGGAGCATCAATTAAAGTTATGCCTTGTTATGTGTATGCTTCTTTAAATTTAGGCTCTTAATAGAAACTAGTATTATCATATAATTGGCTGATCATACTATTGTTTACCTAGACGTGATGATTGAGGATGTGCTTGTGCAAGTGAATGAACTCATATTTCCTGTTGTTTTTTTACATGGCATATATGAATGATGAAACTTCCTGTAATTGGATACCTATCTTACTAGAGAGATCGTTTCTTAACATGGCCTAAACTAAGATAGATATTGGTGAGGGTACCTTCAGGATGGAATTTGATGGGGAATTTACTTATTTCAATATTTTTTTATGTCAATAAGTACCCCAAAATGACCATTCTGTTTTTGCGATTAATGTGACTGGCCCTTTAGTACAGGAAAATTGTGAGCGAAAGTTTACAGATAAACTGGAAGCAGTTTCAACTTAGGAGAAGACTAAAGCTTTCAATGTCTCAAGAAAAAGCTTTATTATTGGTCAAAAAGTGCTTCTTTATTGTTCAAGATATAAATTGTTTCCATATAAATTATGAACTTATTAGGCCGGTCCTTTTGTGATTGCTAATGTCTCTTCTATAGTGTAGTAGAGATTAAGGGTCTAAAAATAGGGAAGACATTGAATGTAAGTAGTCGATGACTCAAGCCTTATCCTGAAGAATTTCAAGTGGAAAATGAAAAAGTTGTGATCCCTAGAGATCAAAAGTTTATCACGCGATAAGGAGAACATAAAGTTGAGCTAACGACAATAAACAAAGGCGCTGCTTGGGAGACAAACTAAGGGGAGTGTGTTCATTTTCCTTTACATTTTGCAATTGTTGTTTTTGTTAAATGCTTCATTTCTTACATTTAATGTTACATTAAGGATAATGTAAGTTCTAAGCATGGGGGTGGGGCAATGTTTGTTTTAGGTTCTTTTTGGTTGTTTTAAAGTTTTTTATTGCTTCTAGGACTATACAGTCACAATTAGAGAGTGGAATTAACTAGAAAAATTAATGGCAACTTGGGCATATATTTTAACTCTTGTGATTGGTCAATGTACATTTTCTTTATAAGAGTAGTTAATAGTAGGTAGACATAATTTAGTGAGATTTTGAGCCTTTAGACTGATATATTTATATGAATCTCATTGGTTTTTTGTTTATATGTGGCCTTCATGACATGTACATCCTAACTTTGCCTTGATTTTCTATTTTTTTTTTATCATATGTGTTAGTATGAAAATGATGTAGGTATTCTTTGTTTTATAAGCTATATTAGCCAAATACCTTACCTAATGATATGATTTATCCTATTATTAAGCCCTTTAATCTTTATTAGCCTTTTCTTTTTGTGTTAACAATATTGCGAGCCTTTAACCTAACCAAATGTCTTACCCAAGCTTTAAAGCTATTGGAGCCTTTGTAATTGTTGATGTTTATGGAAGCACGAGAGCATAAGTGTGGGGGTGTACATATATGTGGTTGGTCAGAATTGATAGAATGTATTTTTATTATCCATCAATGAATTCCATCGTTGATATAGTTTCTTTCAATTCTTGTCTTTAATTAAAAAATAAAAATAAAAAGAAGAGAATAAAAAAAAGTTATCAAGGAGGAAAATCATTTGTCTTACAAAATAATTCATGTTAGTATTTTCTCTTAAAGTTGTATGAAATAGGTGAATTGATTATGATATAAATAAGGGAGAAGTTATTGTGAAGGGTTACTCATTATGGTTACAGTGTATTGTTCATCATTTTTTATGGCTGATTCTTTCTAATTTTTTATACTTCATGTGGGTTGTAGTATTAAGGCTTGAATCTAATTTGTGAAATAGAGTTTTTGCATTCATCATAGCTAATGGTACCTATTTTTTGAGTGGATGTTAATTTTTTCACTCAATACACCATTGATTATTTTTTGTGTTTCACTAATTTTGATGGCTTTTAAATTACATGACATAAATATTTCTTACCTTAACCTTTGGCCCTATTACAACCTTAATAGGGAGTTTAGTTAATTTGTTATAATAGATAAAGAATAGATAGATAATTCTTTATCTATTCTAATCTACTAGAATAGATAAAGAATTATCATTCAATTCTTTAGGAATATAATAGATATGGAATGAGTATTATTTAGATTGGTTTATTCCTAAGAATTTCTAATGATGATGTAATGTTGATCTTTAGTTTTAAAACATAAATTTGGAATAAAAAAGGAATAACTAACAAAAAGACCAAAATATCTAAGTAGTCCCACTAACTACATGATGATGATGATGATGATGATGACGACGACGACGACGACGATTAATTTTCTTCTTCTTATTATTATTATTAATTTTCTTCTTATTATTATTAATTTTATTATTATTACTACTACTTTTATTGTTGTTGTTGTTATTATTATTATTATTATTATTATTATTATTATTATTATAGCTAAGTAATTATGTAGATTGCTTAAGGATATTTTTGTCTAACATGTCCTCAATTTTATTCCCAACCATTTGGAATAGACTTGGAATAGATAAAGATAGGGGGTGATGGGTTTACATATTCACTAAACTTAAAGAATAAGTAAACCCTTGGATTATAAATTTTGTATGTTTTCTTTAACCAAACAAGGGAATAATCTATTACAGGAATGGAATGGTTCTTCCAGTTAACCAAACACCCCATAAAAGGTCCTTTGATTCATGATTATACATGTGAATATTTAGTGGTAGCGACTGAAATGATATGTAAAGTCGTAGAATGTCTTAATCATGAAAGGTGTTTAAGTGTACCTATAGATTTATCTTATTTTTAAACACAAATTTTCAAAGTCTACCCCAAGATTACTCAATTTTTGAAGATAATGGTTATTGATTAATCATGAGTAAAAACATCGAATGTTTAATTCTTACCATGGATTTGAAAATTCTTCCTCTTTTCTTATAAATATCTACTCTTAGGAAACATAGAAAAAGATGAAATGTTTTAGATTTAGATTTAGATTTAGATTTTTAGTTTTAGTTTTTCCTGAGGATAGTTAAAAGCTAAGTGTGGGGGAACTTGATAAGTGCTTGATAGACTATATATTTACTCCCTAATGTTTAGTGATAAATGTTATGTTATGCTTAAGATACTTATTTTGGTTTATATTTTGTTTTAGATATAAGTTGGGGAACAAGGATTAAAATGAGCTAAAAACATATCCTTAGAACTTCCCTAGTGATGTTTAATCTTATTTGCCTTTGTGGAACAAAAAGGAGATGAATTAGGTTGAAGATAGGACAAAGAATGAAAAAATGAATTTATTCCAATTTACACAGCCGTGTGTGTGGGGGGGATCGTGTAACTTACTGGAAGCGTGTAAGAGCATAAAGATGTAGATTTAGCCTCTTTTACAACCTACACGGTCAAATGCGGACTTACATGACTGTGTAGCTTCAAAATTCTTGTAATTTTCACACACACATTCACTTATATGCGGATGTAGCTGACCATATATTGTGAACCCTAATTTTTAATATATAAGGGCATTTAAGAGGCAAAGAGTTTAGTGGCACAAAAGGGGGAAGATTTTTTACCCAGTGGAGAGCTATGAGGAGTTAACCTTCATCCTTTTGGTTCAAAGGGGATATTGAGGCTGATGAACAAGTTTAGTCATTTCTTAGTCCAGTAGTGTTATTCTCACTCTCTTTTGGAATTGATTATGTTATTGTATAATTAATTTTTTGTGATTATGTAAAATGATTTAAACACTTCAAATAGATTATTTATGTCTGTTGCCAGAATCAAGATTGCAATACATAATCATTGTACATTTGATTCACTTATGGTAAACTAATGGTTAACAATCATTATAGATTACATAACATATGTTAAATAACCCGATTTTATATAGTTGTTACCTAGATTAACTTATTTTTCTATTACGTAATTTGGTTCTCATACTAAATCTAGAGAGCTTTTTCTAGGTTGTTGATAGCTAGACCTAATTAAAGAGCTTATTTTAATTAGATACAACTTAAGGAAAAACTAAGGTCAACAAAGTTTATTGTTAATTTATAGTTATTAGTTTCAAAGAGAGATATAAGAACAACATGAATTTGATTATGCTCATTCATGAGAAGATTAAGATTGAAACACGAGCTAGATTTAAAACCCATTGGTTAATTTTATCACTTTTATATTGTTGATTTGATTTGTCTTCAATAGTTTAGTTTTACTTTGTTTTCTTAATTTAATTCAACCAAACCCTGCCCCCAGCCAATCTTAAACACTGGTTTATTCATTATAAAGGCTAGACACACTCTCTATAGATAAGATCTGTTCGGCCCCATTTTCGAAGCCCAACTATCGAACCGGAGTCAAAAGCGTGAACGGGTCGACCTGTAGGGTCATTCCTATGAACCCTCACTTCCTTTTCTCTTTTCTTGAAAACAACACCAAAGGCTATTAATTTCTATGGGAAGGTAGATATTCGTGTTAGGAATCTAATGCTTTAAGAATCGTCTCAATCGAAGGTCAGAAGAGAAATGGTCAACGAATCCAACATGTTCATGACTCTACTCACCTTATACAAGCCTTGGCGTAATTGCCATAATCCTCACTATAGATGTCGGATTAACTTCGTCCTTTGACCATTTGAAGGAAAACTTCCAAATCTATAACTTTCATGAAGAACTCGAAACGAAATTCAGCTTCTAAAAGGAACAAAAAATGGAACAGAAGGTATGAGATGAACAATGCACAAAACTAAGATGAAGCGATCTAAGATGAAGGAAAAACTAAGACGAAACAAAAACTAAGACAGAATCTAAGATGAAGCAGAAACTAAGACGGAACGATTCTAAGATGAAGCAGAAACTAAGACGAAACGATTCTAAGATGAAGCAGAAACTAAGACGGAACAATTCTAAGACGAAGCAGAAACTAAGACGGAGCAGAGTCAAACTAAGACGAAGTGAAGTCAAACTAAGACGATACAGAACTCAGACGAAGTGTCTTAGTTACAAATCTAAGACGAAGCAGAAACTAGGACGAAGCAAAAACTAAGACGAAACAATCTAAGATGAAGCGGACTCAAACTAAGACGATAGGAGTCAAACTAAGACGATGCGTCTTAGGCACAAAACTAAGACGATACAGAACTAAGACGCTCCAAAACTAAGACGAAGCATATTAGGTACAAAACTTAGACGAAGCAAAGTTGGTTCGTCTAATCCAACCTAGATTATTCTATATTTTTCTCTAGGAATTTGAGCCCAAATTTTTACCCTTATAAAAGATCTGAAAATTGAAATGCAATAAAGAGCTTGGAAAAAATCATAAGAAAAAATTATCATATTTCCTTAACAAAACCAAGCACAACTTGAACTTAGCTTTAATTACATAACAACACATAACAACACGCCCATCAAAAGCTTAATACAAATACAGATGGATGCTCAATGTTTCATCATGCTATGAAGTTTTCCAAAAATGATTGAAACTAACTTAATTTCAAATGCTCTAATATCTTGAAGTTTCCGAGGCCTTGCAAGGATCACTGATCTTCTCGATTTGCACCTGAGGAGGGAAGGAATGGGGTGAGCTACACAACTCAGTGGCTAACAAATTTATAGCTATGGCAATTGACAAAAGTAAAGCATATGTATGTACACACACACACATATATATATATATCTAGCTAGCATTCATACTTTATTCAAGCAATATAAACATTCATCAATTTTGCTCAATCACATAACACTCAAAATGCTTCATGCTTGATCATTTAAAGATGCAATGCACAACAAACAGCTCGAGGGTTCCATGAAACAGAATGAGGAAACTGAAGTTTACCCCATGAATAGAATGAGTCTATTTCGGAGCTCATATGCCACAAGCGGCCAGCCGAGAGAAGGCTCTTGTCAACATGCACGTGAAGAACAGAATGGTTCCACTTTCGCCCAAACATAGGCACATAATCATGCTCAGAATCATTCTATCAAAATGATATGCTTTCATGCTTTTTCTTCTTTCTTTTCATTTATACAGAATGTCGTGATAGATGTCTAGGCATAACAAAATTTGAATCATTATAAATTTCAACAAATCCTTTTCAAATAATTAATCACATAATCAATCAAAATGTCATGCATCTGTTTAATGCATAACATTTAACAAATGTTTACATAAGAATTTGCCCAATCACACAAAACTATAAACATATTACCCACCTAGTTAGCTTGCAAAACTCAAGTCAATCTTGCCCTTCCCTTTGCTCTTGGGTAGGATTCCCTTGGTCCCCTACAAAAGAAGATTATACAATTTCAACAGATGCAAATTGAGCGCAAATCTAACCTACCCATAACCCATCTAGGTTAGAAAACCTAGGACCTAGCTTAGAAACCCTAAAATTAATTAGGTTCTCCTAACCCACCTTCTTCCAACACAAACCCTTATTGTTCTCTACCTTAATCCCTTTTTCATTTCTAACTCCTTCCCAACTCATTCCTTTAGTAGAGCAAAGGAAAAAATGGTTAACCCACCTTAACAAGTTGATTCCTCTTCTTTCCTTCTTTCACCAAAACCCTTCTCTTCTCTCTCTAAATTTTGAAGTGAATCACACGTTAGTAATATGATAATCAATGCACAAGAAGGGGGGTTGAATTGTGTTATCTTTTTAATTGCCCTTTTTCAAAAACAAAATTTGTTCAATTGAGATAAACTTTTTACGTCTGCTTTTCACTTCGTCTGCTTTTGGCTTTGGTCTGCTTTTATACTAAACTTCTGTTTGTTTATTTTCGCTTGGCTTTAGTCTATCATATCTCCAAAGCCTTTCGTCTGATTTTTGTTTATATTTCATCTGCTTTTCTCCTTTCTTTGGTTGTCATCAAAATCACTCAATACGTAAAGTCATTTTGACTTAACATTCTCCCCCTTTTTGATGATAACAAATATTGATTAGAAAAGAAGGAAAGCTCCTTACAATAACAAAAATCATCTACAACAGAAAATCAGAAGTGCTGCTGTTTGCTCTTCTCCCCCTTTTGTTGTTTCTTCTTTTCCTTTTCTCTTCTCCCCCTTATTTGTTATATATCAAAATCAACCTGAATTCTGGTTCTTTTCCTTCAGAAGCTTTTTCAAC
>JANZLC010000006.1:19197427-19208637 GCA_026413385.1 Erythroxylum gracilipes
AACTCTTTAGGAACCAAGTCAATCGGATGTCGGACGGAGAAATTATAAGCAAAAGATTGCAAAAGGGTCGGATTATATGCAAAATAACACTTCAAATATATATATATATAACTGGATTTTCCAAAACTCATAACTCTTGATCCCTAAATCTAAATTTGACAAATTTGGTATCAATAGAAAGCTCAAAGGAAGCTCTACAACTTATATGAAGGAAAAAACAATCAATTTGGCTTCTAAGGGAGTCAAAAACTACTTCAAAGTTTCTGTCCACTAATGATCATACTAAAATAGTAACATAAACTTCTAAAAATCATAACTCCACATTCCATGGTCCAAAAATTCTATACTTTACATCAATGTAAAGATCAAGACATAATATAAAACTTTCATGAAGAACTTAAAAACAATTTCAACCTCTAACTAGGTCAATGTTTCAGTCAAAGTTCTGTCAAAACATAAGTCATCCTAATACCACATCCAAACTTCACAATTTCATATCTTCCAATTCTCACATCCACAAATAACATATAATAGATCATTGAAAAGCTAGGGAGAACTTCTATGACTTTCATATAGACCACTTAACTCAATTCAAAATATATCAGTCCAAAATTCACCTCAAAGCACAATACACACAAACTTACCTTTAATAGCATTTTTCAAAAGCAAAATAACTTTAACTTCGGAAAATCATAACTTTCAATTCTGATATCAAAAAATATCATACTTTATGACAACAGAAAGTTTTCAATAGAAGCTACAAGTTTCATGAAGATCATTATCTCAAATTCTGCCTAAATAAAAAAAGTCAACTATTCATCCCCAAAAATTCAAACTTTCTTAATTCTTCAAAATTTCACCCTTTTTTTCTTTATTTCTTGATTTTCAACTTCCACTTTAAACCATAATTAATCATAATCATTAATAACCTCTCTTAATCTCATATAACAATTCTTATTCTTGACTCTTCTTTTTCTTTGCACACAAATAAGTCAACATAAATTTCCTCATTTAATGCCACTTTATAATTCAAAAATTCCAAGAAAATTTGGGGTCCAACAAGAAGCTCCAATTAAACTTCTTCAGGTAATTCATAATATAAGGGCAATTTTTTTTAGTTTAATTTATAGTAATGGCCAATCTAAATCTACAGTTAGGGACAAGAGTAACAATATTAATTTTAGATACAAGGGTAAATGTCTCTATGTAATCAATCCCATAAATTTTGGTGTATCCTTTTTCCACTAATCTTGTTTTGATTCATTCAATTTTGTCATCTACTTTATAGTGAAAATTCATCAATATCCCACCCTTCTTTTTCCTAATGGACAATCAATAAGGTCCCATGTTTTGTTCTTCTATAAGGGGTTCATTTTCTCATTCATTGTTGTACTCCACTTTAGATTATCTAAAACTTCTTATTCATTGTTAGGAAAAGCTACAACAAATAATTAATTGACAAAAAAGTTATTTGATTTTAACAATTTATGATTTGATAAAAATGAATCATAGGATATTTAACCATACTTAAATTTTCATATTCATAATTAGGCTTTAAAGTAACTCTAGTGAGACATTCAGGTAATCTTTAGGTAGTTTAAGAACATCCTCAGTAAATGATTGGTGGTATATTAGTTAAGGACTCAAACTCTTTGATTGTTGCAATTACAACTTTTAGTTTAATCATTTTTCTATGCTCTAAGTTATCTTTTAGTACAACTAAGTTTTCATGCTATAAAAAATAATTAATACCATGATTCAAAGTTTTATTTATATTCAAATCATTAACATCATGGTTAAGGAATTGATACACCCCCTAAAATTGATATTTTGAACTCTAAATTTCCTTTTAGTTCTCCCCCTAAAGTTTAAACTTAAGATAGAAGCACACTAAGTCTTTTAGGAGAACTATGTCTATTTTTATAAACATACATTAGGTTAGAGGATGATAATATATTACCCCATTTGATTTGTAGCATATCTATAAAAAACATACTACAAGGCCTGTGGAGCTGCCTTATGGCATTGATGTTTGTAGATATGTACTAATACTATATGTCTAAAGACACAAAGAGGTAAATTTGGTACTAGTGTAGTAGTTATAGCCTTACTAAGAGCTTGGAGTGGTATTTGAAAGTTAGTAGAGCATGAGGGACTTCAATTTATTAAATATGTTGTAGAGGAAAAAGCCTCTCCTTAATAAGACAATGGCATATGATATTAAATTAATAAGGCACAAAAGTTCCAATAAAAATCAATTCTTTACTCGACCACCCATTTTGCTAGGGTATATTAGTGCATATAATTTGATTTATAATTTCATATGCTTCTAAATAATGTTTCAATATAGAATTTTGATGTTCTTCACCATTACATGAACTTAAATATGTGCATTATATTAAAACTTAATGAATTTATTAAATTATAGTCTCTCCATAATAAGAAAATGGCATATGAGATTAAATTAATAAGGCACAAAAGTTACAATAAATGCCTTTTTTTTGTGCAACCACCCATTTTGCTAGGGTGTATCAATGCATGTAATTTGATCTATAATTTCATAGGCTTTTAAATAGTGTTTTAGTATAGAATTTTGCTATTCTCCCCTATTAGAAGAACTTAAATATGTGTATTATATTAAAACTTATTGAATTTTTTAAAATTTTGGAATAATAAAATTCACTTTGCTTTTTAACTACATTAACCACAACTATGTCATCATAGTATAATTATCAATGAAGGTAACAAAGTAACAAGATCCCCCCAAGTTTAGAATTTTAGATGGATGCAATACATTAGAATGAACAACCATAAATTGTAAGGGGGAGAGGATTGTGTGAAGGTTGTGGGTTCAAACTTTGGGAATAGCAACCTTTATTTAAGGTGATGTAATCCCCCTGGTGGTGGCCCATCTTTCGAAGTCGGTACCTTTGATACTATCTAGGATCAGACTCAGATTTACCTATCTATGAGTCTGAGTGAGTGGCTCATAGGTCCCAGGATAGTCGGGCGAAGCCCAGAACCTGAGTTATAAAAAAAACCATAAATTGTATATGAATTTTGTTTAAACTTGATGGAAATGAATTTTGATGACTTTTTTATAGTTTACAAATAACCCCATAAATAGTTGAGACATCAATCTTTTCAACTAAATTAGGAAATGATTATTTAAGATACTCAAAATATGCATACCTCAATCATTAAGATTGCAACCAGATTTTAAAATTTTCTTCTCCACCTTAGAATGATATGTAGTCAAAACTTGATGTAACTTTTCAGAACTCTTACACTGTAAGTCCAAATAATACAAGGTCCCTCTTTTAATACTATAACCAATTTTCTACTTTAATTGGATGATAAAAAGATGAAAATTAGGCCAAAAATTTACAATGCAAGATAAGTTTATTGTTATTTAAGAAGAAGATAGACATTATAATATCAAGATAGGAGAATCAAAATAAGAAATCCAAATTCTAGGTATTAAAGAGAGTTAAAGATCCTTCCCTATAACTGGAGTCTCATTACTATTAACTATTAGCAACAATTTTCTGTAAGGATTATTTAAGTTTTTATAGCCTGTCTAGAATCAAATGCCACAAGATTTGTAATGCCAGAATTAGTTATCCATATACTATTACAAATAGGTGTAAAAACATTAAAAGACTTACCATCGTTATCTATTGTTGCTAATAATGTCAATGTTATCTCAGTAATATCATATTTTGGGTTTGTTTTAACAACAACAACAATTAGGTTTTCCTGGATTTTCTTCTATAAAGTGCTTGATTATGATCCCACTAATCTAGATACTCTACAAGTTCATAGTAATGATCTTTATTATGACATGAATGGTCGTAATGGGTCAGCTTATTTCCACGACATCATTAGTTGTTTTTGATTTGTTTTGATTATCATAACTATAGCTTCAAAATTTTCAAAGTCTTCTTTTAATATTTCATGAAGTACTACCTCTTATCAGGACGAGGTATAGTAGTCTTCAAATGTTTTAAATGATTCCTTACTTTGAATTTCTCTACGAACCTATTTAAAAAATCATCCAATCTAATAAAAAAATATGTACACTTAGTTTTTTAATAGGCTTTTGATATGTTATAAGATCATTGGGGATCATTATTGAACAATTTATCTTGATTATCTAATTGCTAAAAAATTCATCAGAGATCATTAATGAACACTTTATCCCGATGATCCAATTGTTGTAAAAAATTCTATCAATTATCCATAGTATTCAAAAAGAGATTTTCCATTTTGTTTGACAGTCAACAATTTATAGTTTAAGGTAAAGAGTTGTAACTTCTCACTTTTAGTGTAAAAAACTTTAGACAGTGGATTTCAAATTTCACAAGCAGTGGGTAAGGTTAAGTATTGGTTTATGATCTTTGGACTCATAGACATCAACAACGACCTTTTCACTTTTTGATTTCCATAATACCACTTTTTGTACCCTTCATTCAATTTTGCAAGTGGTTTTGTTTTATATGAGAGTTTCTCTTCTGAGCAATATGAATCTCTATTATTTGCAACCAAAAATTATAATTTGATTAATTAAAAATAACTCTTGCATTAAAAATACCTTTAGACCACATAAAATTGATGTTAAATTATAAAATTCAATATTTTCAACCTTTTTTAGAATTATTTGTAATTATCAGCATTAATTGTGATTGCACTTTATACTCACAAAACCAATACCCTTCATTCAATACAAAATTTCCAAAACTTTGTTCAACAATATGTGAAGCTAATAGTTTCATACTCACGTCACTCATAACACCATATTCAAAATACAACACTCATAGCACTCCACACTTTATGCCCATCATTTCTAGAGTAGATGGTACTATTTTTTATAAGATGGCTAACAATGAAATGATTGGGCCAAAAAGGACCAAAATTGGAGTTAGATTAGTGACCAAAAATTTCTCTTTGTGAGTAAGGCATAACTCTAATACTAACTTGAAATACTCTATTCTATCATATATTTGAAGAGAAAGTATATATATGTACAATGAGAATATAAACTAATTAATTGTTGATTTGCAACCAGAAGTTAGGGATTTAATTGGATTTAAAAATATATTATAACTATAGAATCCTAAGATTTATAGTAAAAAATCTCAACATAATATTGCATTTTACATATTTAAGAGATTATGTTGAAAATAAAACAAATTCATGAAGGAGTTTTGGAGACATTTAACATATCCATCCTCTTTTTTCTTAATTTAAGGTTAAGGTTAGATTTGAGTGAACTTTCGTGAGTTATGATATCATAATTCTTTTGAAGTCATAAAATGAGTATTTCTAAGTTCACATTCTATTAATTATAAAAGTATAAGGAGTTTTGGAGACATTTAACTCATTTTATGTTCTCTAAGACTTATTAAAGAACTTGATTTATATATGCTTTAATTTAAGTCTTAGTTTAGCTGTATGACCAATGATGTACCCCATCTCCCATATGATGTAGATCTTCGATGCTATTATCAAAATTATTGAGTATTTACATTTTTTAATGGTTTATTTGGTTATTAAGCTTATTGTAATTATTCGTGCATAATAGCATTGATATTTTTTAGTATATTTTTACATCAAATTTTATCATTACTACATCCATTTTTTAATAAATTAAATTCATTGAATACAAAATATAAAGTCAAGGACTACAAGGAAAATAAGAAGAAAAATTGAGAGCTACACTCCAAGAAGAAATTTGTACCTATAGATTTTACAAACCTTAATACTAAGCATTAACATACTACTCTAGTGAGGTGTTCCATCCAACGATTGTTTATTGAGAACCAATCTATGCTTTCTCATCCATTAAATTAACTCCTTGAAGAATCATTTATATTGTCCTCTTTTATCCTAAAATAACTAATAGTTTCTCTACCTCTAAATTTTGTACACTAATCTTCCAAAAAGAAGCTTAAAAAGCATTAGCTTCTAATTGCAACTCCATTTATTTTGTATAGTATATGATTCCTTGCTAAGTAGTAGTGGGACAAGTGATTTGGAATTGGATGACCACTCACTTTCATAAATTATCAGATTATTGACATTGAAAAAGGAGATGATCCAGTGTTTCAAAGGTAGTAACATAAAAAATATAGTTTTTACAAGTTAAGTGTCCAAACATTTTATCCTTGGTAGAGAGTTTACCATAGATAGGCATCCAGATAATGAAATATATTTTAAAGATTGTTTGTGGAAACTACCTCAAAATAATCCATGAAACTTTAGGTTTCTATACCTTAATACCTTAATATTCTCCATCAAAGGACCTAAAGTACTCTAATTTTATTACCATAATTTAGTTCTAAAGCCATCCCCTAATCTGATTCTAATCTAACCTGTTACCCAATTCCTTAGTTTCAAAATAAGTTATATAGTCTATTAGGCATTGTACCTTAATTTACAAGTTCGAAAGTCATCTTGACTCAAATAATGGGAATGAGTCCAATTCACCCTCAAGGATTCCTTATGCATAATATTCTCTATATCTGCTTCATCAAAAGAGTTAGTTATTAGGTTTAAATGGAATTACCCTGAGGCCTCTTTCAGTTTTTGGAAGGCATATCACTTTCCTAACAACCTTGGAAATATAAGAAGTGTTGGAGGCGCCTGCACAAAGAAATTTCCTAAAAAACTTCTCAATGTTTTGATTAAAGTGTAAGGGAGAGCAATACTTGCGGCCCCGATGAACATCTAGATAATGCAATACCGCATTGATCAATTAAACTCTCCCTATAAAAGATAGAGACATGTTTCACCAATTATCAATTTTTTCTTTGATTCTAATTATTAAAGGTATAAAGCCATAGTCTATAGGTCTTTAATGGAAAATTGGAATCCCCAAATAGGTAATGAAAAGTTTCTTTTCCTTGACACCAGTTATGGTGAAGAACTAGTCAGATAAATGAGCTACAAAAGAGGATATAAAGAAGTAAATTTTCTCCTTATTCATAGATAAACTAAAGATAACTTTTAACAAAAGCATTCATTAGAGATCTTATGAAGTGTGATTTTGCACCAGAGAAAAGTATAAGATGATCTGTGAATGCTAGACTATTTTCTAATCTCTTATATTTCTTATGATACTTGAATTTTCCCCTATTTGATACATTACTTAATAAGCCTTAAAAGGACTTCCTTATAAAGAAAAAATAGGTAAGGGTTTAATTATCTTGGATGGAGTTCTATTAACCAAGGTGCTATAGGAAATTGTCATGAAACATTGATGTATCTAAGATGTGTGAAGTATAGTGTGTTTTCTAGGTGTTAAAGTGTTCTTTTAGTATTTTCTTAGACGATAATCATGTGTTTAGGACTTAGATTTATGTTCTTGTTAGTGTTTTTGTGTGTTTTGTTTGATTGATTATTAGTTAAGGTAAGAATTTGATCTTAATTATATGCTTCAATGGTTGTTTAATGTGTTTAATGATGAGTGGAGACAGGAAAAATTGAAGGAAAGATGAAGAAAAGGCTGAAAATAATACATGCAAGATCGTGCATGAAGCAGCAATAGGTTGGTGGCTTTCTGGCACGATTATAACAGAGAGTTATAGCAAGGTCATGCCAATTATGCAAAGAGTTTTTTCAGGTCGCGAGTTTTTTTTATACTTTTAATGATTAGGGACTTTGGATCAAAAACATGTGAAAAACCCTAGAAGGCTCAAAAGTATAAAAACAAAGATAAAAATGTCACTTGCTGGCTGGAAAACATAAAAAAAGAGGAGTTCAAAAGAGCGAAATCTGAATAGCAAAACTTACTGAATTCTAGCTGAAGGAAAAGAAGAGAAGATATTTATATTCAATTCTCTACTCTCTTTTTTTATTTCCTTATTGTTGTTGAATGTTAATGAAGTTTCAATTGACATATATAGTTATATCTATGGATTGTAAAATTCCGTTTAAGAATTACTCTAAATTAATTTGTTAAACTTTACATTCTTGATTTAATAAAATATGCTTGTGATGTTTATTTCTTTATATTCAATTTGAATTAAGAAATTAAATTGGGTTATTTTTGTTATATCACACAACAAGAGATGGTACCTCAATATACTTATAAACATCAAATTAATAGGCAATTGAAGAGAGACTTCAGTTATTTATTAGTTGCCCATAGGATTGCTTTAAATCCAGCTGCATAGTTAGGAAGAGTTTTGATAGATCGAGAGATCACAATTCAACTTCTATCTATTATAATTGGGATTATTCGATTAGATATCAAGAGAATGTAATCATAATTATTGGATATCTAGGGTTAAGCAGTATTAAATCATGAAGTTAAAGTGAAGACAAATAAGTATGTAAGTAAATCCTAGTGTTCATCATTGATCAATCATCTAAATTTTTTTCCAATAAATTTACTGCTACTTATTTCATTGTTAAATTATCAATTCTTTATTTAGTTTAACTTTTATAATATCATATTATTGTTTACATTAAACAAAGTTTACAAGAATTATTTGGTGACTACTCTAATCCTTGTGGGTGATACTTTTTATGTTATAAGATAAGATCTGCATAATTGTGGTAAAGAAAGTTTTTCATTTAAATATATAAGCATTCCTTTAGGAATAACGTATTTGGAGTATTAAGCCAAATATAGATTCATCATATTGTATAATTCAAATCCTAAAGCTTAAAGGATTTGTTTAACCCTTGATACTTTATAAGATAGGCAATATGGACTAATAACTCAAGCCTTCTTAGCCCTCTCAATCTGATGCCAAACTTTCCAAGTTTTATGTTCCTTTAACTAGCAAATGTAAGAGTAATGGAACTAATCATTGATAGCGGATGGGGATGTAACAATATGCAAGTTGAATTTTTTCAAATATGCTTCGCTCCTTGCTCCCCTAATCTTGGAATGGAGGACAGAGCTCAATAGATTGGTAATTATTCAGTTATTTTCTCTAATAACTCCTATATGAATTTCATAAGGAAGTGGCTTACAAATTCCCTTGGCACACTTTAATTTGAAATAATCAATAGGTCCAAAAGTCTCCTTTATCTTACGATTATTAACTTCAGATATAATTAGAGGTAGTTTCAATACCTTACCTCTTTATCAAACATGCATGAGCTCTACTGAATCCATTAGTGATTTACTCTATAATCGCTCTTTCTCTGAATAGATCTAGAATGACATTTTAGCTTAATGTAACTTAAAATGCTAAATCATAGATTGGAGAATAGTTCTTTAATGGATTTTAGGTATTAACTCATATGTATAATAATGACCTTATGGTGTTCTAATTATGTCCTAAATGTATTATTTATAGCTTATGGCAAGAAACAAAATTTTGGTTGTTTAAAGGGCAATCTAACTCGACTGAAGATGTTAGATTTAAAACCATTAATTGGCTATGGTTCGTAATGATAGTCAAGGGTTCTAAGCTTTCACTATCTTAAGGAATGAAACTAAATGGAATATCCATTAGCAAATTGAGGCTCTTATATGTAATTAGCCAAAGGTTAATCTTCTTTTGTAATTTTTTGGCCTATTGTATCCTAACCTAGTTGATATTACTAGCTTCTTATCAACTGCGATGCTTTCTATACCTTATAATTGTTTATCTAATATCTTGCAATAATATTTTTTTTAACTTCCAAAAAGAATAAGAAGAGGAAGTGCTATGGTGAGTCTAAATAAAAAGTGGAAAGAAAACAATCTATAATTTTGAGGTTCCCATTAAGTACTAAAGCTAATTAAAATAGGAAAGGAAAGGATCTCCAATGGAGAACAATTCTTGTTTCTATGATATTTTAGTTAGCTTTGGATTCGATATTAATTTTCATAGTGTTGGAAAGGATAATTTTCTTATAACTATAATCGTCATGTTTTTATATTGGATTGTTTTCTAGTATTAGATGTTGTTTATTAGATAAATAATATCATCTAGTTTTTTTATAATATCCATGCTAATTTGTGACATGTTAAACTTGGTAATATTAGACAAAATCAAATAAACCAGTTAGCCAAATATTAGAAGACCTATAATGTTTAGCTAACAATATTGCATGAAACATTTAGTGCAAGATGACGAGTTGATAAGCTGTTACAATTAGTCCATTAAGATATTTATGGGTAAATGGATATGAAAGTAAGGCACATAAGTACTTATTTATCACCTTTATCCATGACTATACTTGGTAAGTTATATTATTTGATTTCCTCAAATTTTGAAGTATTAAATTATTTCCAAAAGTATATGTCTTTAATTAAGAGATGAGAAGATGAAGCAGATAAAGAATTTAAGAATTAACTGGGTATAAAAGGAATTATCTGATGAATTCAAGCGGTGGTGTGATGAAAATTGAATGATTAAATAGTGTATTTTATAAGTTCATCAATAAAATGGTGGTGCATAATGGAGAAACATAATTTTCCTTGAAATGGTTAGGTCTATAATGGTATGGGAAAATTTTCCTATTACCTATTGACAACTGGTAAATAGGTTAGGAATAATTAAAGAAATATCTAGATATGTGGAAAAGGAGCTAGCTAAAGTTTGTCAAATTCTTTAAAAGTAATCCATGACAAGTGATAGAAGCTCCTGTGAGTTAACCACTTATCCCACTTCATTCATAGGGAAACAATCATGTTTTTATTCCTTCTAGCAAGGAGAGATCTCTAGAAGAACCATGTATTGTTGTTACCTTCTTTTACCTAGATTTATGTAAGATCAATGAATTGTGGTGTTCTCCAAAAATTTGACATATTCTCTCTTAGTAACCCTTTTAGACAACTTTTTATCAATATCATCTGGATATACATAGTGCTCTTGTTATTTCCTCAGTAGATTCTCACTAGCCTTGGAAAGTGTAACTTTTGTATTAAGGGAAGACTACACTTTCAACCTTTTTAAATCCTCTCTTATAATTCTCAACCTTATGAATAACTTGAATGAGGGAAACCTTTAGACCTTGTAATCTAGCCCCCTTTGGATAGGCTCCTAGAAACCTTCTAAGAAGCACAAGAAATTGAAAAACCTGAATTAAGAGGCTCTTTTTGTTGGACCCCAAACCAGATTCATTATTTTGATGTATGATTTTTTTATTTATTTTGGTTTAGAATTTTATTAAGTTGATTAAAGTTTGATTTTGGCCTAAAGTATGATAAATTGGATTAAATGAACTAAGGGTAAATTTGGAAAACCACTTAAGATCAAGAGTTG
>JANZLC010000006.1:19208737-19225825 GCA_026413385.1 Erythroxylum gracilipes
CTAAAGGCTTCTCCCGCCTGCCCGCTAGTGGCATGGAGCTCCTTCAAGGACTCCCTCATGTTCACGACTACACAAAAACTACTATGTGGGATTGTGCTAGCTCGTTCTGTTCACGACTACAAAGGACCCTTTTTGGAAAGTGTGCTAGTTCGTTCTGTTTATGGACCTTCCAGACCATTCTGATATGCTTATGTGCGTATGATATGTTTGACATGATGGATGCATACATGATTTGTACTATTGTGAATTGTTGTTGAGAATTTTGAGAAATAAGTGTTTTGTGATTTTTAATGCGGAATGATTATGTTTATGAAAATGTTCAATAGAAATGAGTTTATAAATGGTTTTTCTTGTTATCCGTTATAAACCTATTACCCACGAGCTTTCAAGCTCACCCCCCCTTTCCTCCCCACCTTCAGGTATTTGAACAAGAGATGGAGTGAAAGCGAGTCAGGGCATCACTCCCAATTTTGTTGATGTTGTATTTTGAGTTAGTTTTGGATAATTCAAGGATTAGTCACTTTTCAAGGATTGTTAGTTCATATAACCTTTGTATTTTGAGATTTTTGGATTATTGTTGTAATTATAGCGTGGAAAGCCTTTAGAGCTTGTAAAATTCTATTCTTTTGATGTTAAGGGATTGAGATTTGAGACATTGATGTATTAGGATTTGAAATGTCACTTCAGCTTTCTAAAGAACGATTATTCTTTTGATGTTAATGAATTATGAATTGGGTATGAATGGTATGAGCTGAGTTGATGAACTTTGATTTTTAATTTTTGAAGTAAGATGTATGATTCGTTTCTGAAGAGTTAGATTTCGAAAACGGGGTCCAACATGTTTGGTATCAAAGCAAGCGTTGGACGTTGGAAGCAAGCGGGGTCCAACATATGTGGCATGGTTCAAGCAAGAGGTTGGGCTCCGGAAACTGGGAGTGAAAGCGAGTCAGGGCATCACTCCCAATTTGCTTATGTTGTATTTTGAGTTAGTTTTGGAAAACACAAGGCTTTAGTAGCATTTAAAAATTTCTAGTTCATGTAACTTATGTCTTTTGAGCTTTTGGATTATTGTTGTAATTATGGCGTGGAATGCCTTTAGAGCTTGTAAAACTCTATTCTTTTGATGTTAATGAATTATCAATTATGTACGGATGATGTTAAGGGATTATGAATCATGTATGGATTTGAAATATGAATTGTTTATGAATGGTATGAGCTGAGTTGATGAACTTTGATTTTGATTTTCGGAATAAGAAGTATGATTCGTTTCTGAAGAGTTGGATTTCGAAAACGGGATCCAACAGTTGTGGTATCAGAGCAAGCGTTGGACGCTGGAAGCAAGCGGGGTCCAACATATGTGGCATGGTTCAAGCAAGAGGTTGGGCTCCAGATACGAGGTCCAACAACAATCATGTTTTTATTCCTTCCAGCAAGGAGAGATCTCTAGAAGAACCATGTATTATTGTTACCTTCTTTTACCTAGATTTATGTAAGATCAATGAATTGTGGTTTCCTCCAAAACTTTGATGTATTCTCTCTTAGTATCCCTTTTAGACAACTTTTTATCAATATCATCTGGATATACATAGAGCTCTTGTTGTTTCCTCAGTAGATTCTCACCAGCCTTGGAAAGTGTAACTTTTGCATTAGTGGAAGACTACACTTTTAGCCTTTTTAAATCCTTTCTTATAACTCTCAGCCTTATGAAGAACTTGGATGAGGGAAACCTTTAGACCTTGTAATCTAGCCTCCTTTGGATAGCTCCTAGAAACTTTCTAAGGAGCACAAGAAATTGAAAAACCTGAATTAAGAGGCTCTTTTCTAGTTCATTGAAAGCCTAGATATTTCAACTAGTGAATGATCAGAGAATTGACTATTAGTGAATCTAGCATTACTATCTTAAAATTTCATCAACTAAGTTTATTTACGATTAACTAAGAGACCTCTTGTCTATTGCTTAAAGTTAACCAATTCCTTTCAGTTTTAAGGTCAATGACTTTCAGATTGGAGAGGCAAGAATTGAGATCCTTACAAGGTTTATTAAGTCACCAAGTACTCTCAACTTTTGATGATAAGGTATTTATATTAAAATCCCTTATAAGAAGCTAGAGATCCTTGATTGAGCATATGTTAAAAGCTCATTCTATATATCATTTTTTCGATAAAAGAAGTTATTGGCATATAATAAAAGAAATCTAGACTTTACCTTGCTTCATTGCTTCAACTAATTAGTGTAACATATTGTATAGAGGAGGAATGACTCAAAACTTTAACAAGGGAAGAATTATAGGCAACCACTTTTCTTCTTAGGTGATGTTTGTCATGATTAGTTAGCAAGCTCCATTTAATCTTAAGAAACCAAAATTTTTGGCATTTATTAAACTTTAATTTTATGGTGTGGATTTAGTTTATTTAGTCAAAGGTGCCAAATGAAGACTGTATACATCTTTGGGCCTAATATTGCTACGTATTATTCAAAAGAGCTTTGTTACTATTATAAACTGCATATATATCAATGGAATAATTGAACAACTTTGTATGTAAAATATTAAATTGCTTTGGTATGTCAATTGATAAAGGTGAATACCTAAGCAATATATAGTATCCACTGATGCTATAAAAAAACAAGAGATAAAGATGGTTCCTTATTCTGAAACAATCAATAGTCTCATACATACTATATTATGTATGTAAGTAAAATTAAAGGTAGTACTAAAGAGCTCAAATATCAATATCAAATCAAACACATAGATATCAAGTAGAATTATATCAAAAACACAATAGCACAAAAAGAAATTAATATGTGTAATGACTATTCATGATACATTATCAATGTGATAGTTTGTTTATCATTGATTATTTGATGCAATATGATAATACTTGATTTTGTTTTGAGAATACTTGATTCAATTCTAGAAATATGAGAATACTTGATTTCAAATTAAGCTTTTAGTTATAGAATGAATGTTAGAATAAGCGTTGAACATTCTGTTTTAGGTACAAGAAGTATGTCGAGCATATACAAGATACCTTCTCACACGGTTGATCACCTTCATTACTTTATAGGAATCGTGATAAGATAAGTTTTAAGAAATTTATCTAGGTAATAAATGAGAACTCAAGGTTTAAAAACACTAATGTTGACCTCAATTCTATTCAAGGTGTAAGAGGTAATTAGTAATGACATAACCTAAAGAAATGACATGTTTGCTCAATCTACCTTAATAGGCTAAATGTAAGTTTTGAAAGGTGGATTAAATAAATAAGTGAACTTGAGTTAGGTATTATATATGCCTGAACTATCATTTGTGTTGTATTAAGGAAAGACATATGCTCTAATAAAAGAAAGTTAATATTGTAAGATATGAATCACACCATGTTTGCATTTTCGACCAATAAGAATAATATAAGTCATATTCTCAACTTATATTGTGTAAGGATTCTTTGAGGCTATGTGAAACTTAAATTAAAAAACCCTTTTCACTTTGGGTTCTAATTATAGATAATTGAATTAATGATTGATATCTTAGAATAATACTAGCAAAATCACAAATCAATTGATATAATGAGACATTCAAGAATAGTGAATTGATTTGATTCAAAAGATTGGGAGATTAGGAAGATCGATATAAAATCAAGTTTACATCAATATGTATTCAAAAGGGCCCACCTTTTATGTAGAAGGCAATACGAGTACAAAGTATTCATAAATGAGAATAAGATAAAGACTGATGCAATAAAGGATATATGTATAATAATGTGCTTTCATCGTATGTTGGTTAAATAGGTTATTGAAAAAAAAATGAGAACTACACAATTCTACTATTTTAATGCTGTATATGTAGGAGATGAAAGATAAGAACACTCGTGATGGTCCTTATTTAAAGATAATTATATTATTAGTATTATTTCTAAGATAATTGCTCAAGATAGTTAAAATAGTTCATATGTTATATTTAAGCTTATGTTGAAAACAAGAGATAAAGATGAGAAAAAGGAGAAGTGTGAAATGGGGATTAAAAAATTCTGTGACAAGTTCTTTAACCAACGAATAAGAGAACATAATTAATAAATAAGAATTTATTTTATCAAATTATTTTTGTTTAAATGTTACATAATATTTCAAAAGAAGAAAAGGAGGAGGTTATATATGGACAAGCAACGTTTACAATATCCTTATCCAAGCCGTAAGCAATCCAGACGCGAAGTTACATTGGCTGTAATTTTCATATAATGTATACTTTTCTAGAGAAAGAAGATAATGTCAGAGGTTCTTAATTATCGATCAAGTTTTAATTCAATGAAAACGGCAATCCAAAAGAATGAATAATTAATACAATCATCAGCCCCTCCCTCTTACATAAAGTAGACTTTACGTTTATGCATTAACATTTGAAAAAGAAAGCGATATGACGTTTCACTATTTAATTAATTAGAGAAGCGTATCATTACGCCATGCATGTCTAAATACAATTAAAACATTTTTTTATAAAAACAGATCCGAAAGAGAATTAATTGCAAAATGGATATAAATTTAAGGAGTCGTCTTATTTCTAATCATCATTTCAAATGTCTTCGGGGACCCATTGATCCTAGTTTCAACCTTGTGCTTAAAAAGGTTGAAGCTCCTTTTTTGTTGTTTTCTTACTGTTTTTCTTAGGTTGAAAAGATCATAGTTATACCCTTTCCACCGCATGGGATGGGAGGGCGAAATTCCATTTCTAAATCCAAGTATTCTCATCTTTTATTCCAAAGAGAAGCTCTTCAATATGTTCTTCCTCCACTATTAAGCCTTATGCGACATAGTTCGTGATCAAGAAAATAAACACTATCGATACTTGCCAACAAGTGTCCAGTGACAATGCCGAATTCTTTCCACATTTCAGATTGGCAACGGCACTTTCACTCTATTTCCTATTAAATCAGAAGACATTCCCAACAGATACATTAGCATGCCACCGAACCTATGACAATTAGCTACAGATTACTCGTAAAACTACAAGAGCTGTGCAACTAATGCCATTAGCATTCTACCTCTAAAGATTGGTATGGGAGATGCATGACACCTAAAGCTGCTTATAAAAACACAAGGAAATCATATGTTCAAGGGAAATACTCCTCCCTTGAGCCTTGCAACAAAATCAAATCAAACTTTGTCCATTTCATAACCCAAGGAAAAAGGCACCTGGATATTACCAACACTACTACAATCTGTAATAGAAAAATAACTAATTAGATGAACATAAAGCTAATGAACCAAGACCTTAAAATGTTTCAGACCAGGCAAAATGTACATCTTCCCAGCCAAGACCTTAAAACATGGCTACCAAGCATTCCAACAAGGCATCAACTAGGTAAGGGGTTTTGCATGTGGCACTTTAAAAAATGAAAAGAACTACCTAAGAGAAAAACATACACATGAAACTTAAGACAAATCTCCAGAACAGGAAAAAGTAAAAAATCCAATATTGAAGCATAACCTTGTTGAACATACTATTGGAATACTAATCTATTAACATAATCATATAACCATAGCAAAATCCACTACACTGAAACCAAAATCCATAGTTAAATCAAACACTGAGTTCCAAAATGAACCACCACCATCATAAAGAAAACCTCAATCTCCCTTCTTCCTGAAAGAGCATCCCTCAGTGAGCCTAGCACGACCTCTAGTAGGCTGGCATAGAACAATTTGGCAATTCCCACATACCACAACAGTTTGTGAGTGGCTAAATACAGTTGTTCTGCATTCAAATTTGGGGGCAAATATATGAATACCTAAATCCCAATAACTATCAAATTAAAACTTCCCATACAACTTACATGTTGAAGCAGCCCTGGAATTTCACATCCTTCAAAATAAAATGCGAGAATCAAAAGAACAAACAAGTCAGCAGATATCAAATATAAAAAGTTATATGTTTTGTAGATATAAAAAAAAAAGCAAAAGCACAGTAGGACTTGAGCACATTTCACATACAGTTTGAAACAAATAATAATACCATGAAGAAGGAATTGGGAGACTGAACGAGTCTCTTGAGCTTGTGTTTCCTTCTCTCAAGCTCCGCAGGTGGATTCAACAGATCAATATCATTTTGGAGAACCTAAACCCACCATTACAAAAACCAGAAATCAACCACCAAAACAACAGTAGAGCGAAGATGGTCAAATCATAACACAAAGAGACAAAATACCACAAAGATATTGCCAGATAACAACGATAATAACCACGAAAGATAAACCTGACAGCCCTTACAAGACAGACATTAACAGAAAATTTAGAAAAATAAAAAGATCTCCGCATATAAAGTTTCGCTTGGTTGCTTGATGGGTAGGTGATTAAAAATAGAGTGGGTTGTCATAACGTAAGGTGGATATGAACTCACCATTGCTGCGGCTGTAAAACGGAAATTGGAACGAAACCCAAACGCTTCAGACAAAACCCTACGCTCCAGATCAATGAATAGATACACAAGTAACAGGCGGCCTTAGATATAACGAGGTGTTCAAGTCCTGACCATGAGTGTGCCATTGTGCCGCCACTACCATATATAAAGCATAAACTTACAACTGCTTACTGGGCTGGGCTAGGTTGAATATCTCTGGTTAGCCCATATGTCAAACAATATAAAGTGTTACTTATCTCAAATATTTTAACATAACAAAAATGTATGTCAATTTAATAAAATATAATTTTTAAAATTTTAAAAGAAAAAATCAAACATGCTAGGAACCATACCCAATCGAGCAGACCCTACATTTGTTGTTACTAAATTTAAGCAGAGTAACGCATCAACTAGCAACATCCTTGCAATACACGTGTTGGTGTTTATGGTTATAGTTTTTTTTTTTTTTTGAGCAACCACATTATGACTACCATTATCGGGATCAAATCTTCTGAATCTATAACTCTATATCAATCTTATTATATACAATTTCATCTATGCAAGTATGTGGGACTCAAAAAAATATGTCGATGAGATCGTATTGAACAAAGTTGGTACAAGATTATAGGTACAGAGAATCTTGTCCCTCATCTCAAGTGTTTATGGTTCTAAGTTTAAAAAAAAAAGATAAAAAAAGATATGAACATTTACATCAAACTTCAAATAAAACCTTATTGCTTTAACTCATTCAAAAAGAATTTTTAAGTTTTTCCAGTTGTTCAAAAATGACTACGACTAATCATTTTCATCAAATCTCTATCACAAAAAATATAAATGACATTGTTGATAGGTTTTTATTAAAAAATCTTTCTTAGTGCAAGTATATAAATCGTAACTCGTAGTGTAAAAGATATTTTTCCCATAAGGATTAATTAGTCACTTACCAACTTGAATGTACTTTGTCTAAGGTAATAAAAGATTGAATAAATTGAATTAAAATAAATTAACTAAAATTGAAATAAACTAAACAAACTAAACAATTGAATAATTGAAATTAGCAATAAAAAAAAGTTATCAGTGATAGAAACTTAGGAGTTATTCTATCCTTGTTTTGTCTTTTCTTTATCTTTTAAGTTCAATTATACTTAATCTTAGATATCCTAAGGTTTTGATTATTTTCTTTCGAGATCTAATCAAGTAATCACAATTAAAATAGATAATAATAGAATTATAATCTTTCGATTAACAAAATTACTCCTAACTAGTTAATTGAATTTGAAGCAAACTTAAGGATACTTAACTCACAATAAAGATCTCTCTTCAATTGTTTATTAATGTGATATTTGCACATCTATTAAGTTACTAACTCTCATTGTGAACCTTAACACAAATAACTTGATTCAATCTCTCGATTTATTATCAAGTATAAGCATAAAAAATATCACAAAGCATTAATATATATTAAACTATAAAGTATAGCAAAATATCACCATCATCATTATCAACACCTAGTTGAAGTCCCGCTAAGGCGTGGGGTTTGAAGAGGTTCGATAGTACGTAGCATTATCCTTATCTAGTAGAGAGGTTATTTCTGAAAATATAGAAAAACATACCAAGAATAATCCCAAATATAGATTTAGAAATTCATAATCATAGTCAACATGCTAATAATTAAAATTAACATCCAAGATAATGAAAAATAAGAAGAGAAAAGAAAGAAAACAAATTTATGCCTTGATCTGGAAATTCTAGAAATTAGAGTTGATCTTGATGTCTCCACTTTGATCTCTTTAATTTTGATGTGCAGCCTCCTTTTTGGTGTTTTTCTTTACCTTATATACCTTTTGAGGCTTTTAGGTCCCGTTTGGTTAACGGGAAAGTAAAGTAAATTTAGAATATGACTCCTCGGAAAATAAATCTATGGAAAGTAAAGATATTCACATGTTTGGATACTTATAAGAATTCTAATAGGAAAGTTGGGTGGATTCTTATTATAGTGCTTAGTATGCAATAGTATTTTATGGAATGTAACTTAATTTTGACTTGGGTTTCTAATTATTAGTTGAGCTATGTAATTTGATCCAGATAAAGATTATAAAGTGACTCAATAAATGATTGAAGTCAATAGGTCGAAGTTCAGGCAGATAACGGGTCCCGATCAGTGTTAAACTAGACCTATATGATAGAAAAGTCTGATATGGATGTTATAAATAAAAGTTAAGGTTTCCTGCAGTTACTGATTTCATTAGTAAGCAAAAAGATTCTCCAACCCGTTAAGAGAGCTTACGTTTTGAGAAAATTGTAGAAAGGTTTTACCGCGTCTTGGTGAGTAGTTCTTCTGAAGACGATGGTAGATTCACACTCGTTTCAGCTTCGAAAAGTTTGTTTGAAGTTACGGAACTAAAATCAAGTATTTTTTGCATTTCTTCATTTGTTTTCCTTTCATGTTTGATCCGGGATACGTAACTAAGGTCCCGTCAGATGTTACACGTGATATTAGAGCGGTGACATGATCGGGTGGTTAAAAACAAAGATATTTCGATTTTTTCTCTATAAGGTTTTCGGAGAATAAAGTTCCATTTTTTGGTTTTTTTCTTACTTATTGTTGCATGAAAATAGTATACATGTGTTTAGCCTTGAAAAACAAGGTGAGAATGAGCCCAGGAGTGCAACAAATCGGCTTGAATCTCCTCGAAAATATCCTTTTTTCGACAAGGGGATGAAGACCGTCGGGCAGTTGAATAGTACAGTCGATTGCACGCGCCAGACAACTGGCGACATGAGTATGGCCAACATTAAGCGCACGTACCAGACGATCACGTCACATGTGCACCCTAGTTGCAGGTGTGTGGATGTGCGTCTGTAGTGGACATGTGTTTGGCACGGCCGCCTTGCCCCCACTCGCTACTAACATAGGTTTGACATCAGCTCTGCGTCGAAAAAAACAAAAAATTTCAGATTTCCTATAAGAGTGCCTCGGGATGTTTTGGTCAGTTTTTGGGTTTGACAAATTTATAAAGTGAGTTTTTCATTTTTCTGAATTTATTGCATTAATAATAAATTAAAGTTTTAACTTTAGAAAAGAAATTAAGGTGCTCTGAAGCCGATTTCGAGTGAATTTTCATGTTTCAGATACCATATGAGGGAGATATTTTAAGTTTTCGTGTCTCGGATCTTATGTTCAGTATTCGGGATTGCATGATGGTTACTCAAAAAAGGAATTAAAACTTTCTAAAATCATTTTTGAGTGAATTTTCGTGTAACGAACTTGCCATAAGGGAGATACATGAGGTTCTAGTGTCTCGGGTGGTTAGTTAAGTATTTGGTGATGCACGATAGTCACTCTTATGAGATTTTTTTATTACGAAAGTCCCAAACGAAGTTTTCAGATAACATCTTCAACACTAGTGTGTGACAATGATACTATACATTCGAGTTTTTGCATTTATTGATGTTACATTATTACATACTATATGCCCATAAAGGATGTGAGGATAATATAAAGATGCATCCCTTGTGTTTGTGGACCTTTTGAGTGCTGATGAGAATGTAGTTACCAAAGTGGTCTTTCGAGTAAGTATTTTGAATTGTTCTGCTTGGTGTCTCTGGTCTTATGTTTGGTTATTCTGCTCACACGTGTTAGCCTTACATGAGGTTTTGAGATATGCATAAAGACATTAGATAGAGAAAGTTGTTGCTTGAATGATCTGTTCGCCTATAGGTGGTAGTGTCATGAGAATTGATGGTTTGTATTCAGATCACTTTTATGTAGAGGTCTAGTTACATATATTATATATTCTACCCACAGATGTTTCATAATATATGTGATGGGATTCTCGGTACAGAAACTGTTTAATGACTTTGAGTATCGCTATTGTCCTACAATTGTGCTCATTTAAATATTTTCATTTTGCAGTCACCTTTTTGATCAACAATTACAGTGTCAGGATTGAAACCCTGATCAATTTCAACATGAAGAAGTGGATAGGGAATGTATTGAATGTTATAAAGATGACTGAAATTGATATGATTATATGTACGGATAGGCCATCTCCACCTACATCCATGATCACGAT
Organism: Erythroxylum gracilipes; assembly: GCA_026413385.1. NCBI lineage: Eukaryota > Viridiplantae > Streptophyta > Magnoliopsida > Malpighiales > Erythroxylaceae > Erythroxylum > Erythroxylum gracilipes. The sequence continues at coordinate 19,219,203 of JANZLC010000006.1, forward strand.
AGCTCATAATGCAACTTATGAGATAAGTATCTTAATGAAAGAATTATTCCCCATTAGGTATACAAAAAAAGGGGGAGTGATGGAGTACATATCAAGAATGATCCATCTTCACAATAGACTAAAGATGCTTAATATTCCTCTTGTTGATATCTTCATAGTGCACTAGATTTTGAATACACTCCCTCCAGAGTTTAGTAACCTGGTGATGACATATTATTCGTTGGATGATGAATGGAAATTCAAAGATTTGATTTCCCATTGCGTTGCTGAGGAGGAGAAACTCAAGCTTGCTACTCCTATAGCCCTCGAAGCTACTAAAGGGAAGGCAAAAATGAAACCCATTAAGTTCAAAAGTAGAAAGACTAATTCTTCTTCACATGCTGATGCTGGTAAATCCAATGATGGTAAAGATCCAATGATGGTAAAGATCATAAGGACATAAAGAAGTCAGCAGTATAAAGCCTAGAAAGAAAGACTTAGACCATCAGGTAACTCCTTGGCTTATCAATTTATGCTGGTGATTTTGTGATCGTCGTATTAAGTTTTTGGTGACTAGATAGTGGAGAATTTGATCAAGGTACTTCCATAATGTAGGGGCTCATATCCAAGATAGAGCCAAATAAAGGGAAGGAGAAACTAATGGTTGACAGCAATGAAGAAGTGAATGTAATATTTAGAGGGGATGTATATACTGAACCTTGCTATAAGGTTTATTTTAGTTTTACACGATACATTTTATATGTGATATTTGTATCAATTTTGGACAAAGAAAGTTAACGTTTTGTAATTAATGTTTCTGTTATAATTTGTTATTTATTGCAAAACATAATGATATAACTTTCTTGTCATATGATTTGTATAGAATGTGTCTTACCCCAAATTTGATATATGTTTCTTTGTATCTTGCCAAACAAGTCAAGAAAGACAACCCTGATAAATGATAAGTCATACATGTTGTGGCAAAAAGGTTAATCCACATTCTAGAGCTAGGATTTAGAGATTGATTAAGGAAAGCATTCTCTCAATTCTAGATTAAGATGATTGGAAACACGTGCTGACTGTAGCAGGTGTAAGTTGACTGAAATAAGGATAAAGAGGTCAACTCGTGTTTTTGGCTTGTTGGGTATGATGCATACAAATATCAGAAGACCTTATACAGTTATATTGTGCAATTCCAAATGTATTATGACATTTGTTGATGATTATTCCCGTTACAGTTATGTGTTCTTCTTAAAGATTGAAGATTAAAAATTAATTGGAAAAATTCATCAAGATAGTCAGATGTAGTCGTGGAGGAGAATATCATGACAAATATGATGTTTCAGGACTTAAAAAGGTCTGTTTGTTAGATATATGGAATCGATTGAAATAGTGACATGATTTACTATGCCAGACAGTTCTGAGAAAAATGATGTGTTGCCGAAAGGCGTAATCGCACCCTAAAGGACATGAAGAAGTAAATGTAAAACTTGACTTATCTACTTGATTATTTAAAAGTGTGAAAAATCAGTTAAATGCAAAACTTGACTAATCTACTTGATTATTTAAAAGTGTGAAAACTCAGCCTTACACACATTATTGTATGGGATTGCCCTACTAAGGTAGTATAATCCTTATAAAGATAAACCGCATGCTCGTTGTACTCATTGCTACTTAGTAAGATATATCGACCATTTGAAAAGCTACAGAATATACTATAGAGAAGGAGGGACTAGAATAGTCAAATCACAAACAGCTAAGTTTCTAGAATATGATGTCTGTGATGATGGTGGGCCCTTTGACCATTTAGGAGATAGCAGGATGGATACTATAATCTTTACTTACCCGCCACCTATATAGTTAAGTTCGATAGATCTAGGTCTAAGCATCATGCCTGTACAGGAACAAGAATCCATACATGTACACACAAAGGTTCCTAGGGGTATAAGATTTGATGCAGTTATATAGATCCGCTAAAGTAAGATGATCTGCTATCTCATTTGATTACATAGTCTATTAGGTGAACAGAACTATGATATTAGACATGTTATGAATCCAGTTACTTTTACAGAAGTTATTTCTGGACTCAATGTGGATTTGTGGTAGGATGCAATGACTGATGAGATGTAAGCCATGAAGCATAGTAAGGTTTAGGAGCTAGGTGATTTGCAGCGGAATTGCAAACCTGTCATTTGTAAATAAGTTTTAAGACCTAAAAGATTTTGGGATAAAGTTCAGCAGTTTATGGGCTCGCTCAGTTGCCTGATGGTTCACTCAGTGAAAAAGGTTGACTTAATGTCACATTTTTTCTCATGTCCTTATAAGATATATTTTAAGTGATTATAAAAATTGTAGCTCATGATGATATAGTGTTACATCAGATGACTGTCAAAACAGCCTTCATGAATAAAGACCCTTATTAAGAGGTCAATATATGGGCTAACCTGAAGCATTTTAAGATCCAGATAGAACTGACATAGTTTGTACGTTAAACATATCATTATATGATTTACATCAAACCTCCCGAAAGTGGTACCTTATGTTTGATGAGGTTTGACCTCTTTCGACTCCATGGAAAATAAAGATAAAAAGATGCGTGTATCACGAGCTCAGGGTGAGCAAAATTATCTTCTTATTATTGTATGTGGATGATATATTATTCACATTGAATAACTTAACTATATTGAATGAGGTTAAGTAACTTTTGGCCAAGCATTTCAATATGAAGGATCTTAGTGAAGCATCTTTTTTCTTAGGCATGTAGATTTATCGGAACAGATCTCAACACTCATCAAAACTCTTACAGAGTGCATACATTAAGCAAGTGTTACAAAGGTTTAATACGATTGACTGTAAACCTATTGTAGCTCTTATCTCTCATAGTGAGATATTATCTTTGGCACAGTGTCCAAATAATAAAGTAAAGAGAGAGGTTATGGGGAATGTTCCATGTTCTAGTGGGGTTAGTAGCTTGAGATATGCCCAGGTATGCACTAGACCCGACATTGCATTTATTGTTGGACTGTTTAGTCAATATCTGGTTAACTTAGGTATAAATAATTAGGATGCAGTCAAGTGAGTGTTGAGATACTTAAAGGGAACTAAGGATTATACATTGACATATAAAAAAGTCAACAGTTTAAACCTCGTAGGAAATTCAGATTCAAATTTTAGCTATAAGTTTGGATGATCGAAAGTCCATTTAAGGTTACATTTTTATGTTTGCAGATGGGAAAATGACGTAGAAGAGTGTCAAGTAGACACGTGTGACTTCTTCGACTATGCATGCAGAGTGCATCCTATGGGGCTGCTTTATAAATAGTTTGGCTCAGAAACTTGATTTCTAAGTTGTCTGTGGTTGATTCAGTGACTAGATACTGTAATAATCTTGTTATGTTGTTTTGTAACAAGAAGAAAAAATCATAGGGTCTTAGGATTTGGAGGTCAAATACTTGACCATAAAGAAATTGATACAAAAAGGTGACAATAAGTTTTGGAGCATTTAAGAACTGAGGAAATGTTAGTCGATTCTTTAATTAAAAGACTTTGCCCACTAGTGATTGTGAGATAAGTATACAGTATGGTTATTTTGAAGTCCTTAGACACTGTTAGTTAGGGGATCGTTATGTTTGCTCCATGTACATTTGTACATTTATACATTTGATGTATTATAACGGTATAATAGTTCATCAATAAAGATAACCATTGCTTATCCTCAGTAATATCTGTTATCGTACATTGTCATAATACATATAAAAGTTTTAAGATTTGTATTAATCTTAAGCATTTAAAGGTTATTGGACATATATATAGATTGACCTTGAGCCTATGTCATTTAGACGCATACAGTTTTATATGGACATACATAAAGTTTGACATGACATAGAGGGATATAAGTTTTCAATCCCATAAAGGTTCTCTAATGCAGTTTAGCATTCAGTTGGAGAACATAAAGGTTTCCTCTGATGCAATTTAGTATTTGATGAGAAGAAACAAGTTTTCTCTAATGTTGTTTAGCATTTGATGAGAGAAAACATGATTTCTCTAATGCAGTTTAGCATATGCGACTTAACATAAAGTTTGGAGAAATCGAGACCTACAAACAAATATGATACATATTAGATCATATAGGTATCATCATAGTTTACCATACTTCATTTTCTCATTCATATTAGTAAGGTATTAGATATGCGTGATTATATTAGACCTGTGTCACACATGACATATGTGTGAGATATTTTTCGGTATCGAAATCCTTGTAGGAAGGAATAAGGGACTTTCGTTATCTTTGGATCAAATGTTTTGTTTTTAAATATAGTTTTTTTTGTTTTAAACTTGAATCAATATTGCAATTAAGTATTGTCCAAGGGAGACATTATTAGATAATTTCGACATTTCCCATAAAGTTGGACAACATTTAATTGCATTTTTCAATTTTTCAATAACTTATCGGTTAAGTTACGTAATTTGATCCGAATAAAGATAATAAAGTGACTCAATAAATAATCTAAGTCAATAGGTCAAAGTTCAGGTGAAAAATAGATCTCGATCACGATAGACTGGATCTATATCGGGTTTGTGTTGGAGAAGCTCGATATGAACGCGATATATAAAGGTTAAGGTCTTATGCATTTGCTCATGTCATTCGTAAGCATAAGGATTCTCTGTTCTGTGATGGAGAAGCTCGATATGAATGTGATATATAAAAGTTAAGGTCTCATGTAGTTGCTCATGTCATTCGTAAGTATAAAGATTCTTTGACCCGTTAAGATAGCTTACGTTTTGAGAAAACTATAGAAAGACTTTACCGTGTCCTGGTGAGCAGTTCCTGTGAAAGCAGCAGTGAATTTGTGTTTGTTTTAGTTTTAAAAAGCTCGTTTGAAGTTATGGAACTAAAATCAGGTATTTTCTGCATTTCTTCGTATATTGTCTTTTAACGTTCAATCTGAAATACATAATTAAGGTCCGTTACGTGTTACACATTCCATATCCTTGGGTGTTTGAAAGGATTAGGAGTGGACCTGGTTTTGTATGCGTTGTCGTTTCGTAAGTTGTAAAGGACATTGTCATAAATGTAGTAGCAATCTAAGGCTCCATTATAAGTGTTTTAACAAATTAAGTTGTTGGTCTAAATCTTTAATGAGTTGCAGCATGGTTTGACTCAGGACTTAATGATTGATGGCCAAGTTTCCTAACTTTAGGAAAAATTAGCCATGAATTAAGAAGACGAAGGAAAACAAATTTCCTACGGTTTGGATTTAGTTTAGTGTTTGAATTTTAGAAATTTATGCCATCATCCTTGGAAATTTTATTGATGTTCATTTATCCATGTAAAATAACACGTGCTATAATTGTACAACGTATGTGTCAATGTCCAATCTATACGTTGTCGCGTAGAAGTGATATATTCATATATTTATGTAACATAACACGAAATATAATTGTGTCACGTAAGTGTTAATGTTATTTTCATGAATCACATTCAACATATATTTTTTTCTTATTTCGCTAGTGTTATGATATATATTATATTTCTGACGATGTTGTTACAGGTTCGTAGTATATCTTTACTGCATAAATAAATTCATACCTTATTAACTTGCTTAAAATGTAATTTATTTGATAGTAGGACCACATATTGTGTTATATAGGATGTGAAAGTAGCTAAATAGATTGCTTCGAGAATGTATGGAAGACAGTCTTATTAATTTCTTGGATTGAGAATAAGGACTAAACTAATAACATGAATCAAGTTTGAGCTTTGAAATAGACAAATGTGAAGTTACAATGTAGAGTTTTTAATTATAGGCATTGCATTGATGCAACTTCTGTGTGTGCATAATCATACTTTTAATTGTGATTGATTATGATAAACATGGAAACACAGTACGAAACCAATTCCTTTTTTGTTTTGGAAGTTAAGTAAGGAATATATTTAATCAAAAAGTGGAAAGTATACAGGAGATGATATACAACTCTTATAGTTAGAGTTTATACAAAATATAGAGCTAGCTACGCAACTTTTGTTAACTAAGTACCAACTGCTCTAAATACTCAACTGTTGCATGAGTCGGTCAGAAATATCCTTCAAAGAGGGCACTGACAGTAAATTCATCCGTAGCTTGAGATAAAACTCATTCTAGCTAAATTTCTTGTATTCTTCTGTTGTCACAAAGATCTTGGTGTTCCTCATTCTCCAAATGAAATGTACTAATATGACAAAGCCAATCTTGCCATATAATTCTCTTATTTCTTTTATTGTTCTGATTTTTCCCTTATAGATTTTTTGTTACCTTATATGTTGTTGATTTTATATTAATCATATGATGTATGATCTCTAACCACTTTGATCATTGTTATTATTTTGGGAATACGTGGGTTAATTTATAAAGCAAATATTAACTGTCTACTATTACAAAGATCTTATGTGAAATATAATTTTTGATTATATTTGATGAGATAGAAGAGACAAATGAGTAAGTTGGAGAGTGTGAATAATGAAACAATTACAATAAAAAAGGCATTACATAATAGGTATGAGCATAGTTGAAAGTGCAACTATTATTATGTAATACCCGGTATCTAGTTTAACCGTTACACCGAAATAAAATTGATATTTAGACTAATGTCATTAAAAACCAGAG
>JANZLC010000006.1:19231241-19246143 GCA_026413385.1 Erythroxylum gracilipes
AAACAAATGAGAAGAGTCTCATTTAATGGCTTCTTTATGTTTGATTAAAGAAAGGTGTGATGCATTGGATGCTCTTCTCTTCTTTCTTTTCAGGCATAACCAAAATTGACAAGGTGTAAGAGAGGTGTTCTTGCATTTTTGGTCTCTCTCTCCTTTCTTGCATGTGTTAGCCGAAATTTGCATTAGAAGTGTCTCATCTTTGGCTTCTTTCTTCTAAGAAAAATCTCCTCCAAAGTTTTCTTCTCCTTTCTTACCAAAGGATCTTGTTAACCAAGTTGTCCAAAATGAACAAGTGGTAGATCAGATTAGTTGAGGATGCAATATCAAGAAGAGGAAACAATAACAAGAAGAAGAGGATACATCACCTAGGAGAGGATACATTGCCGAGGATAGGATAACACAGTGAGGAGTTAAAGCTGTAGCGAAGGAATCGGTAATATTTTCCATCTGGTGATTATGCAAATATTTTTCCTAATACCATATCATGCTATGCATGTTGATTTGGTTATATTGCTTCCGCTGCAATTTTGATTTCTAAAAAGTTTTGAAACCTACCATTTCATCCAAATCATGCATGCTTTATTTTTCTAATCAAACAGAATGCCCAATCTTTCCTTAAGCTATTGACAGTCTTCTCCAATATTCTTTTAAGCTCACTATTAATAGCCTCCACTTGCCCACTTGTTTGTGGATGGTACAAGGTGACCACAGAATGGTAGACTCCATATCTCTTAAAAAGAGTATGCTATTAAAGATAATTCATTATGAATTTGATTTTTTGTTGAAATGAATTGCTTATGTAACTAGTTATGAGTGTTGATAAATAAGTGAGTTCAATTTATTTTATGAATTTAGAGAATCGATACTTGATAATCATTATGTTATTCTTTATGTAAAAAAGCACATACATAAGTAACTAAGACTTCTTTTAAACATCTTTATTTTCAAAAAAATTTATAAATAAGTATAATAATTTCACTCGATTGGTTTTGTACTAATAAAAATGTTGAACTTAAAGAGTGGTGCTAGTGGCATTTGAGATAATGACCTAGTTAAGTAACCTAGAGTGTATTCATGACAAAGTTTTTACTCTCATGTAAAAAGGGTAAATGACTTTTCAAACAAGCTTTTAATGCTTGTATTTAAATTTGTCCTATTAATAAAAAGGAGTGTGAATGTATTTGATAGTTGAAGCATATATCTTATGTATGTTTATTTTATGCATGGAATTGATTTTTCTGAATCGGGTTGAAATTTGAAGAAACATGAAGTTAAAAGCATTATTCGGTAAATTGATGCAATAGTTGGTTGCATAACATTTTGATGATCTTCTATGATTGAATGAGTAATGGAGAATTTTCATTAATATTTTGACTTTGTAGAATGCTTTCCAAAATTATTTTCTATTTGAGATTAAATGATAGATTAATTTGGTTGAGGACAAGCAATTGCTTATGTTTAGGGGTTTGATGTATGTTAGACATACATTATTTTTAGCATTATTTTCATGGTATATTGTTTGTATTTTGTATGAATTCAAAGGATTTGATACTTAATTTAAAAAGTATAATCATTTTAAGTTTGCTAATTCAAGGAAAGGGATAGAGTTAAAAGAAAATTTTAATAAGGTGCTAATGAAAACATATCTTAAAACACCATATGAGATATGGATAGGTAAGAGACCTAATTAACCATATTTGATTTCTTAAGAATGTGTGTATTATCTATATTCATTGGTCCTCTTATAAGTATAGTAATTTAGGTTCCAAAGGAAACAAGAGTATGCTTAAAAGATATTTTTGAACATTCCAAAAGGTATATGTTCAAAGGTTAACAAGGTAATAAACAAGTAACTGAATTTGTGTCACAAAGATACCTCATTCTTAGAGAATGATTTTTAAAAGCAAGAAAAGATGGTTTAAAACAATTTTATAAGAAAAAGCCAATTAAATGGTATTCATCGAAGTAGGAGGAATTTAGGAGATATGAATTGGTTTCTAATCAATGAAAATGGCAACCCAGTGGGAGCTCTTTACCATTATCTAATTTGAGTCTCAAATTTGAATGTAGAGAGATTCGTTTCTCAAATTTTTATTGTACCTATGTTATGAACAAATTGTTCCTCATACAATTTTGAAGTTAAAAGGATTAACCTTTGTGGTAATTTCAAAAGAAAGTAATAAGTTAAGGAATATGAAAAGGCTCTATCTAGTCTTACTTAGGATGATTGACTTATAATAATTGAAGAAGAATGAACTTTAATAAGTGCAATATGACTATAACACTTGAATAATCTTATGAAAAAACGTATAGCCATTAAAAACAAATGTGTTCTTTAAATGTTAAGTAAAAGACCAATGGCATCTTTGAATGATACGAAGCATGTCTAGTGTCTAGTAACAAAAGGATAGTCACATTTGAAGAGATTTATTATGAGAAGAAATTCTTATTTTTTATGAGGATTGCATCGTTTTGGATGACTCTAGCCTTAGTAATTGGGATGGATCTTAACATACATCAAATGGATGTAAATACTATGATCTTAAATGAAGAACTAGATGAAGAAATATATATGGCACAACCATTAGGTTTCATTCAAAAGGGAGAAGAACATTACATACTCAGATTGTTAAAGTCAATCTATGGTCTAACATAGTGTCGAAGTAAATGGCTTATTACATTAGTACTACAGTCATGTCATATGAATTTAGTATGATTGGAAAAGATCACTCAGTACATGTAAAAAGATCCACCAAAAAGCGTATAATTGTCATTTCATATAGATTATATTCATTCAAAGTTAGTGATAATAATTAGTTTGTTAAACAAACAAACAAATTGGCTATCTACCATAATCAAAATAAAAAAATATGGCTAAGGTTGTATACAAATTTGCAGTTAAGATAATTAAGTATCGTTTAAACAAAGCTTTCTGACTATTATAAGCTACATATATATTGTCAGAATACTTGAACAGTTTTGTATGCAAGTTTTATATGCAAGATAGTAAAGCATTTTTATGACGCCAATTGCTAAAGGTGAATTACCTAAGCAATATGTAGTATCCACGAATGCCATAGGAAGAATAAGGGATAAAGATGGTTCTTTATTTTGAAGAAATCAATAATCTTATGAACACTATATTGTATATTAAAAGATAGTACTAAAGAACTCAAATATCATTACCAGATCATACACATAAATATTAATATAAATATGTCAAAGGCATAGTAATGCAAAGAAAATTAGAGAAATTAATGTCTAGTGACTATTCATAATACATGTTATCAATGATGATAGTTTATTTGTTATCAAATATTTGATGCAAAATATATTTAATTGAGAATTAAACAACAATTTTTAAAATGAATTTTAAATGAAAATTAAGTTGAATGCTTGATTTTGAATTAAGCTTTCTGTTCTAGAATGAATGTTAAATGTGTGTTGAATATTCAGTTCTAGATACAAGAAATATGTCAGATAGATACGAGATGCCTTCCCACACTAGTGATCGTCTTCATTATTTTATAGGAATGGAGATGAGACAAGTTTTAAATGATTTATCTAAGTGATAAAGAGAACTCAAGGCTTAAAATATTACTGTCGATATGAAGTACAGTGAAGGGTTAAAAGGTTATTAGTAATGACATAGCCTAAAGAATTATATGTTCTAAAACTCATATACAAGTTAAGTGGGATGACCTTTGTAGACCTAAAACAAAGGGTGGTCTGGGGATTAAACATTTGTCTACTTGGAACAATGTCTTGTTAGGTAAAAGGATTTGGGTTCTTTTCAATGATAAGGAAGCTTTGTGGGTAAAGTGGGTCCACACCATTATTCTTAGAAGGAAAAACTTCTAGAGTGCTCAACCGACTAATAATAATTCTTGTTCAGGTTAGAAATATTATTGGGAACCATTTCAGATTTAAGATAGGAAATGGAATTTCTACTTTCTTATGGCAGGACGCTTGGCACCCTAGAGGTATCCTCAAGGATCTTTCAACACCTAGAGCTATCAATGGTTCAGAATTTCCAATGAATGCAAAAGTAACTGATATTATCAGAGACAATATGTGGTGTTGGCAAGGTGCCACAATTGAGGCCATTTGTATGCTCGAGCCTTTAATATACCAACCTGATTGGTCCCAATCTGATATATTAAAATGGACTGCAAGCCCCTCAAAAATTTACATAAATGCTTCAGAATACACTTTGATGAGACCACCTTTTCCGAAAGTACCTTGGCATAAATTAGTGTGGCATAAAGGTACCAACCCAAGGTATGCCTTTATCTTGTAGTTAGCTTTCCTTAATAAGCTACAAACAAGGGATTAGCTCTGTTATACTTATATTCCTAATCATTGCTCGTTGTGCTACTTGGATAATGAGTCTACCAACCACCTCTTATTTGAATGTTTCTTCTCAAAATCAGTGTGGTTACACTTCCTCAGCCATTTTCAGATAAACATTCCAAACCTGCTAAACCTCCAATCCATTCCAATTTGGTTTAACCAACCTCAAAGCCACAGAAACATTGACCTCAACATTTTTATCATTCTTCTTTCTGTTATTGTGTACAACTTATAGTCCGAGAGAAACCTAAGAACCTTCAAAATGCAGCCATGGAAGTGGGAAACATTAATACTAAAGTGATCTTCCAAGTAATGGAACAATTCAGCTCAAACACTGAGAGAAAGTATATAGAGGTTTCTGGTTTATTTTCTTGTTTCTTTTAAAATTTATTTTGTAAAATTTATTTTGCAGGTATGCTAGTTGGTTTAGGAAAGCAAATTTTATCTCACTAATCGGCAATCTATATCAATGTGAGCATATATGCAAGGCATGGATTATCACTACAACTTCAGGAAAATGAAAGGAAACTCACCCTCTTTGTCAACAAGAGAGGCATAAGATGTAGTAATGGCTGAACCTACAAAAGCATTGAAGAATGTGCATGGTGTCCCAAGCTACAAAGTCCACTCGTTTGGCAACTTATCAATAGGAGAGCCCCTAATACCCGAATGAGAAAGATTAGTAGGAAGTCTTGATTAGTTTTCTGTTGCTTGAGTTTTTTATATGGAGATAGTTGTGTTACTGATAAGATGGTCCTTGATATGATCATCTTGGTTGCTAGATATGGTTTAGGCATGATATCGTGGTTGTATGGTCTTGGGGAAGATTTTTAGGGTTCCTCATGCTTTCTTGTAAGTTTCCTTTAGGATGGGATAAGAGATTGCCATCTTTGGAAATCTCTCAATGTACATACCTTTTTATTTATTTATAAATTTACTGAATTACCCAAAAAAAAGAATTATATGTTCATCTAATCTCTCCTAATATACCAAATATGAGTTAAAAAGAATGAATTAAATAAATAAACAAATGAACTCAAGTTAGGCATTATGTATGCCTGAATTATCATGTGTATAGTATTTTAAGAAAAGAAACATATGCTATAATAAAACAGAGTCAGCACTTCAACATATAAATCATACCATGTGTGCATTTTCGAATAATAAGGAAAATATTAAGTTATATTCTCAACTTTTATTGTGAGAGGATCCTTTGAGGTTGAATCTCAAATTTAAAATACCCTTTTTAATTAGGTTATAATTCTAGAAATTTGAATTTATGTTTGTTTTCTTATAATATTATTAGAAAATTATGAATGATTTAATATAATAGGAGATTCTAGAAAAGCAAGTTAATTTGATTTAAAGAATTGAGAAATGAAGAAGATCATCTCAATTCCAAGTTTGAAATAAGATTTATTAAAAGAGGCTCACTTTCTATGTAGGAAATAGTGAGAATACAAAACATTTAGATAATGAGAATGAGACATGATTGTTGCAATAAACGATCTAGGATATAGCATAGTAAATCTACTTAAAGATCAATTTATTAGTCTAAAAATCTATTCTTAACAGATATATGATAATATGTGCTCGTTGCACAGGTTATTAGATATGTATGATACATAAATCTTGTAACTAAATTCATCATGTGCGTTTTCGAGACGATAATAAAAGGACATGCGTTATGAGTTTAAAAGATGTGACCTTCCATTATCATTAACTATTAAAGTATAATTAATAACATTATCTATTATTAGTAAATAATGATAAATAATAAATAATGAACAATTGAAATAATTGATGATAATGTTATGAAATATATAAATATACATAGCCATAATTTTTGGTAGGAAGAAAAGAGTTTCTTAACAAGAATCTTTTAACTAGTGAAATAACAATAAAATACAAGTAAGTGATTTGATTAATTAATGATGCATATAAGATGAAACATCTTATATATATATGTGTGTGTGTGTGTGTGTGTGTGTGTGTGTGTGTGTGTGCATGATTTGATTAATTAATGATGCATATAAGATGAAACATCCTTCTTATATATATATTAGAAGTTTTCTTACAATTTCTAGAAAAGAAGCATCCTGTAATCAAACCCTACCATGCTGGTTTAAAAAACCCCCTGCCAAAACCTGCAACTACTGTTAGGTGCTGATCCATTTACTCGTGAAAGCTGTGAATAACAAATTCCCATAACAAGAACTGCGACAGAAAACACTTAGAAGGAAGCAGATGATTGCCAAAACATAAGAAAGCCCTTAACATATAACGAGCCTTAAACACCCTTTCGAACAACAACTCCTATTAGTTATGATGCATTTCATCTAGTAATCAAGTATAGAACAAGGAAATAATACATAGGTATATGTGCCAAGCTTCAGAGAACACGAGCAAAGCTGAAGGACTGAGGAAGTAGAAAGGCCATGTAAAATAGGCATTACACTACATTGCCGGGTATCTCTAAAGGATTTTGCACCAAGTGCTGAAAAGAATTACAAATTTGATCTTTTTTTTAATTACAAAGGAAAACAGAACCTAACATAACCTAACTAACGCAAAGCTCTGCAGTACATAGCTCCTTGCTAGTCCCGTCAATAATCTCCAGAGCTGACAGCGGAGGCTCCTGAATAAAATGAACTCCTAGGCTGGCTAGGCCTTCGAGGGCTGCTGGGTTGTCCACGCACTAGTTCCCTTCTCGATGCACATGCTACAACTGTACTTCCCAATCTCGTTGGAGTAGGCTATGGGTACCTATCAACAAAAAATTAGTGTCGTCAACCACTGTATTGGGATAAGAAAGAAGGTTAATGACTTCCATGGAGTCCACTTCGACCATGACTCGGCGATAACCTAATGACCAAGCCAAAGTGAGGCCCGAGTGGACTCCTCAAAGTTCTGTTGTAAGAGGAGAGCTTCTTCCAATGTGTTGAAAAAGCCCCCACACCACTATCCATACCAGTCCTGAATGAGACCTCCAGCGGTAGCAATGGACGACGCTTGCTTGGCCGCTCCATCTATGTTGATTTTAACCTAATTTTCTGGTGGCTTGGTCCACCCCACTGGACTACCCACTGACAGACCTTGAGTTGGAAAAACATAGCTCTCTACTGCCCTCGCCCTGACTATCCACTTCACAAACTCCATCACTTCTCGCGTTCCGTCTTTCAGCCAAATGAAGTCGGCTTCAAAAAGGCTTTTGTTACGCCAAGTCTAAAGCATCCAGCAAGCTACTCCAAAAATAGTACTCCATTCCGCTTACAGTATCGGACTCTAGTTCGTGAGATTGGATTTGACCCAACTCTCCTCATTCTGAAGAAAGAAGTTCGAATGGATCACCTCTGGGGGAAACCTAGTCCAGAAAGCTTGGACTCTCGTGCAGTCTCAGATTGCATGGAGAGTGGACTCTTCCTGTCCGCATCTGTGACAGCTACTATTCGTTGCCATATGTCGCGCCACTCTTTACTGGTTTGTCAGTAGTTTTTTCTTAGTCATTAACCAGAGGAACGCTCTGATTCTCTAAGGCCCCGCCCATTTTCAAATTAAATCCCAGAGATTTGCAAGATTATCCGTGACAGTCCCATCTATTAGATCATAGGTCGATGCCACTGTGAATCTCCCATGTTCAGTTTGCCTCCATCTCATGGTATCTTCCGACTGAGGGTTGGTGCTCCGGGTCAATTCTGCAATATCCATGCAAACAGGGGAAGGAAGGTATTGTTGGAACAAGTTCCACTTCCAATTGCCCTCTTCGGTCTTAAGGTCCACAACTTTAGCATAAAGGACACTATCGGGTATTGTCAAGGTGGTCACCAAAATTAGTGGACCCTAACCTTTCACCTAATTATCTAACCAAAAGGATATGTGTCTACCATCCCCAAGTTTCCAGAAGATACCTTGGTAAACAAATTTCCAATTTGTTGCAACTCCCCGCCAAAAACTAGACGCCCCTGGCCTGTCTATAGCGTTGGGGATGTGGTACAGGTCCAGTCGATATTTTGCCCTTAAAATTCTGACCCATAATGCTTTAGGATGTGTAAGCAAAGCCCAACCCATTTTAGTAAGCAAAGCATCATTGGAAGATCTAATGTGTTTAATGCCTAGACCCCTGGCTTTTTTGGGCATGCAACCCATTTCCCAATTAAGGAGGGGCATTTTCCTCTGCTTTGCAGTAGAGCCCTAGATAAAATTCTGCATGATGCGCTCTAAGTCGTCACATAGTCCACGCAGTAATCAAACTATTTGCATCGTGAAAATCGAGAGGGCCGAGATCACCGACTGCATTAAAGTGACTTGTCCCGCCAACGACAACTTTTTGGCTTTCCATCCAGAAAGTTTATTTTGTGTATTATTTAGGATGTGCTGATATGTGTTTCGCGAGGTACGCTTATGGATCAACGGCACCCCTAAGTATTTGCCCAGATTGTTAGTACTTGTAATGCTCAGGGCTTGACTGAGTCGGCGGGCGGTTTCCTGGGAAACGTTCTTGGAGAAAAAAATCTTCATCTTAGCCGTATTGAATTTTTGACCAGATGCCTTACATAACACCTCCAAGGTCCTCGCGATGACTTGTGTTTAGGATTCTGTAGCTTCAGCGAACAAGACTAGGTCATCTGTAAAGAACAGGTGGGACAGGGGGGGTCTTGTAGCGCTCAGTTTGATCAGATGCCAGTGACCTTGTCCTAATTCTATAAAAATAAGGTGACCTAGTCACTCCATACATAGGACAAACAGGTACGGCGAGAGCGGGTCACCTTGTCTAATCCCTCGGGAGGGGTTAAAAGGCTCTAATACTGTGCCTTGCCAATTCACCTGCATGGACACCGTCGTAACATACTATATAATGACACAGATCAGATGTTCCGGTAAACCGATCTCTATTAAGGTGTTATGGATAAAATCCCATTTAAGCCAATCATACGCTTTTTCTAGATCCACTTTTATCGCTAGATAGCCTGTTCTCCTTATCTTCTTTCTCATCGAGTGAATGACTTCCTATGTAATGATGATATTATCTGTGATTTAACAGCCCGGGATAAAACTGCATTGGTTCTCCTTCACTAGTAAATCCAGGTGATGATTCAAACAATTAACGATCACTTTGGAGGGGATTTTGTAAGTCACAGTGCAGAGACTAATCGGTCGAAATTGGGTGATATGCGCCGGGGAGGGATGTTTGGGTATTAGGACCAAAATGGTCTGATTCATATTCTTTTCCCACTGATCCTTCCTGAATATTACCTAGTGGATATACTCTGTCAACAACCCCCCCTCCCATTGCTTTTGGAAAAAAAGGACATTGTACCCATCGATCCCGGGCTTTATTCAGGTTCATAACAAGGTCAGCAGCCTGGATTTCTGTGTGGTGAGGCGATTGGGCTAGATCACGGAGATTGGCTTCAGAGAGTGCAGGGAAAGCTCCTGAGAGGAGGATTCTGGCAACCGGACCTTTCGCTTGAGAATAAAGCTTGATAAGATAGTCTTTGGCTAACCGGCTTAATTGCTCCTAGTCGTTAACTATAGAACCTTGGTGGTCATGGAGGCTCTCGATCTTCCTTTTCCTACGTTTGGATATTGTGATGGCGTGGTAATATTTGGTGTTTTTATCACCTTTTGATATCCACTTGCACCAGTCTTTCTGACGCCAGAAAAGTTCTTCATCATTTAAAACCTGCATAAGTTCCCCGCTCAAATGTTCATCCAGGTCAATCAGGGACTTCATATGATTATCAATCATGGCTCTCTGTATGCCCTGTTGTCTTGCAAGCAGTCTTTTCTTCCTATGAAAAATATTCCAAAATCTGCATAATTCCACTTTTTGAGGTGGATGGAAAGGTTGGTAAGTGACTGGCTCAATGTTTCCTCTAGTGGAGGCCAATGCATTGCTACTACCTCATCAAAATCTGGGTGAGTCAGCCACGCATTTTGAAATCTAAATACTGGGGAACCGTTAGGCCTACGAGTTGGGTGGTGCAGTTGGAGCCACATAGGTCTATGGTCAAACCCTAGGAAGGGAAGGTGGTAATTTACCCCACGCGGGAAGATTTGCATCCACTTTGTTGTCCCAAAGACTCGATCCAATAAAGCCTGGACCACTCCTCTGTGCCACGTGAATTTGGATCAAACGTACCCCAGGTCATGCAAACCACTTCCCTGGACCCAGTCTTGAAAATGCTTGTTCACTATGCAAGTTACCGTAGCCCCACCCCGTCTATCGACAATCTCCAACTTAGCATTAAAGTCCCTACCAACTAACTATGGTCTGTGAATGGACCGTCCGACCCATTCTAAAGCTGGCCATAGGTGATTTTACGTCGAGGTCTGCAGACTTGCATAAACTGCTGTAAACTCGAATGAGGAGGACTTGTACGCGATAGTGGTATGGATTAATTTCTGGTGCGCTAACACAATCGACAGATTAATGTTTTCCTTCCATAATATCCAAATCCCCCCAAGAAACCGTCAGCTTCTCACATAACGAGTAATCATACCCCAAAGTAAGGATAACAACGTTGGCCCTAGCTCCACTAATGTAGGTTTCCAGAAGGACGAGGATACTTGGTTTGTACCTACTGATGTAATTACGTAAAATGATTAAAAATCTAGCCCCCCTACCCCTTGGCAATTCCAAATAAGAATCGACATAACAAAAAGGACAAAATGTTTATGTACCTCCCATGGGAGCGTCCGTGATTCCGTCTTCTAGAGGCTGCTGGGCCTGTAGCATGGTACTTACACTCTGGGACCCGGTATCCAGCTTCGCAGGCTCTTCAGCTATATTTGGGGGATCCGTATATTGGGGGGATGCTATTCCCCCTGGTACTGACATTACTCTCTTGGCCCTCGACTCCATCCATGAGTTGGAGGTTCTCATCTCCGTTTAAATCTCGTGCCTCCACCACCTGGCTGTCGCATACCATTTTTGTGTGCGACAAGATTACAATAGCTATGTTGTTGTCCATGCTGGTGGGCTGAAGTTGGACTTGTGGGGCGATGATCGGGTTTTGCTTCGGGAGAGGACTGGTCCGGGAACTTTCTCCCCGGGTGAGCTTAGGTTGGACTGCTAGCTTTTTTCCTTTGGGCCCCTTCCTACTCGTTTGGGCTTGCCCCGTAGCTATGAAAATTGGGCCTTTGAGAGTAGGCCCACCGGGTCCTCTAACCTCTCCCAATTGTAGACGTTGGCTTTGCCCCTGCAGGGAAAGAAATTGTGGGTCCTCCACTGCTGTGTCTGACACCGTCTCTATCATGTCCATTCCCACCAGAGTGTTAAATCTTGAGTCCGTTGCATGAGTGGACTGCTTGTTACTGCACAATGGAACGTTACGCTGCATGGGAGGTTGGATTTGCTGTTGGAGACGTTGGGTGGATGGGCGAGGAACTTGCACCCACGGTCCATAGCCGTTGGGGAGGTCGACCGTTGTCATGGCTGCTGCTGGTCTACTAGCGTTGTCTCCTTCGACAAACGGAGACGATGCTCCAGCTGACCTCGTCATTTCTGCAGTTGGCGCCGTGTTCTCCTCGACTAGTCGAGTTTGCTGTGGGCAGACTGAGGTTGCATGTCTCACCTTCCCACACCCGTAACAAAGCTGAGGGAGCCTTTCGTATACCACCTGCAACACCTCTCCATCGAGCTCAACAGTAGTCGTTAATGGCGTGTTCAAATCTATGTCCACTGCTACACGGGCGTATCTTCCCCTATGGGCTTGCAAAGTCATGGTGTCGATTTTCACAGTCTTACCGACGATATTACCTAAGGCCGTGAGTATCCCGGGGTGGTATCTAGCAATGGGAAGATCCGGGAACCTGATCCAGGTAACTGCTCTGTTAACTTGCCCCTGCTTCGGACGGAATGTGGGGATCCACCGCTGAACCGAAAGGGTTTGGCCATAGTCATAGATAAGCCATGGACCTTCTGTTAACGCACGTATGTAGCCGGTGTCTTCAATGAATTGAACTAGGTAAAAATAGTTTTCCAGATCAACGATTTTCAGTGGGCCTGTTGGTTTCCAGAGTGAACGTAGCCTTGAGTTGAGCGTTTGGAACCCAATTCTTCTGCCCAGAGGCTTCACGACTACCGTTTTGTTCCACTGACTATCGAGCTTCCCTTTAAAAGCTTGTGATAGCCGAAGACTGCCTCCACATTCGCCCTCCAGTGGCACGATATCGCCCTCCTCCAACGCAACTGTGTCCTCTGCTGGCCAAGGTGTGTCGTCCACTGCAACTCGTTCCACAGGAGTACCGGCGACTGCAGCCCTATATGACAGCTTAGGTCCGACCGGAGCGTCTTCTTCCCTTTTCCGCGTACAGCCTCGTTTTGCCATGTTCCCCTCTTGCTCGAGGGACCCCATGGGAGGGCCAATCCTTTCTGGTGCGATAATACTCTACTGTGCTGAGACTGGAAAAAAAAAACGCGCTTGGTCGACAGGAAAGAAATGAAGTTGCCACCTTTTCTCACACTAACAGTTTCTCACACTTCAAAGATCAGCGCAGTTTCTCACACTAACACTTCTTGTTCTTTTTCCTTAAGAATTTGCAGGCATCCATATTATAAAATAAAATGCGCATCTTTTGACAGTCGTTTGATGTCAAGAACAGATGGTGGGCAATTCATTGATGTCCTATAGTGTACAATGTACATGGAATTGCATTAGTTTGCCATGTATTTGAATAAATCGTCTAATCTACTGGATTGAAATGTGTTTTTCGATATGATTTTACGCCACCTTCTCTTTTTTCTTCTTACTTTTTCCTTCTATTTACTTGGAAATTTCATTTTTATTGTGTGCTTTTTATTATAGTGTATTGTTGAAGATATAAATAAGAATGTCATATTGGCAAGAAAGTCAAAGAAGCAGTGCGAATCCCATGAAAAGAAAAAATATGAAAACTCAGTTGGCAGGGATGCTCCTTCAACCCAACTAGCATAATAACACTTTAGCCCATTGCAGAACTTGGAAACACAACCTGACTTGCTTTTATTTTTGTTTACACAAAGCATCAACATCACTTAATTCCTACAAATAAATAGACGATTACAGATTCTACATCTACAATATTATTACAACTAAACATATTTGGAGACCTGGAGCTGAACCCTTGATGTCTCCAGTGCTGTCTTTAATGCTTCCGCCACTGTTTCCCTCTGCTGTTCCCAGTCCATGGCTTTCACCATTTCTTTGTATGCAGCATCCATACTTTTCTTTGACTCCAATGCATCTTCACGGCACTCTTCCACACAAGCCTGCAGTTTCAATGTCTCAGCCTCACAATAACTAAGCTGCTTCTCTAGCACAAGAAGCATCTCTTTTGTACGTGATACTTCTTCTTGTAATGACTTAAGGCGGTTCTCAGAAACCTCAAAAGTAGCTACTGCTGCTTTGTGTCGGTGAGAATCATTGTCAAATAGCACCTTCTTGCTATCATAGATGTCAATAAGCTTTTCAGAACACAGGTCTTCGCCCATAGACCCCTCTATTTGGGCAAGTTTAGATGAGAGGTGTATGAATTCGTTTACACCTTCAGCAAAACGCTCATAGTCTAGTGATAGACGTCTAAAGGTTTCAAAAGTCGCTTCTGCAATATTTTGCATCTTCTCATGATCAACCAGATTCATGGATTCAAGAATGCAAAGCAGCCCCTCACCATATATTTTCAGAATAGATTCTGATACATTAGTTCCCTGTATGGAGCTAGAAGACCTGTTGACCCTGGAAGATTTCCAAAGAACTTCTCGTGAAACCTGAGCAACCTTTGGAGGAGTCTCCGGTAGCTGTACATTGGATTCTGCCTCTGAAGAGCTCTGTGTTGGGGAACCCAAGTACTCAGCATCAAATAAATTTACATCTTCCATACCAGTAACTGGATCAAGAGATGGGGCAACACCTAACAGCAGAATGAGCAAAATCAGAACTAAAGTTGCAGGAAGAAAATAACCAAAATTTTGCAGGACTAACTTACAGCAAAGGAAAGTTGCAACAGGAGGATCCTTAAGACAATGAGGAGAGAAAGCAAGCCTACCCAGCCAACCATGAACATAAACACCTAACATTTCATAAGAGCTTTATGTCACCAGAAAAAAGAAGGTACGAGATTCAAATGCAAGGCCACTATTGTCAAAATATAGATAAAACTCCCAGCAGAAAATTAAGCATAGAAACGCTGCTCTCATTGTCAAAACGAGCTTTATAATGTCATATACCTTTATCTATGCTATCTCCAGCTGCAGAAATTAGCCTCCAGAACTCTGTCTGCCTGTGATGGACATTGCATTTCAGCTTTCTATCTGGAAGCCGAGATGCTCCCCTAATCACAGGATCGAAGGACTCTACCTCCTGGATGTCTGGATTGCAATCAACCAACCGAGGGATTTCATCTGGCTTTGATTGTTCAATCATCAAAGAATTCGTAGAAGCTTCAAAATTCTCAACCAAAGGGCACTCATAATCCACCTTGCCATTCAGATCTTTCAATGTCCCCAAGTCAATATCTGGTCTTTTATAGAGCTGATGGGACTGGCGAGAAGAGTAGCAAGCATTAC
>JANZLC010000006.1:19248009-19258231 GCA_026413385.1 Erythroxylum gracilipes
CGAATTTCATTTTTCTTTGCACAAGATTAACTCACCACCCTTTCAATCTTCCAAGAAAAGATTCGGGGTCCAACAGTTATGTTGCTCATTATACAAGATAAACTTAAAGGTGTGTGGTAGTGGGGACATATACACAGTCAAAGAGGAAACTTCACCATATCCTGTGGCATCGATGATTAGGACATATGAGTGAGAAAGGATTAAAATTATAGACTGGAAAATCCCTTATCCTAGTTAAGAACTCACAAAGTCTCTTTCAAGAGAAGATCTACAAGAAAATCAGAGATATTAAAGTCGGTGTATTTAGATGTATGTGGCCCTATTGAGGAAGAGTCACTAGGAAGTAACATATATTTTATTACATTTATTAATGATGCTTCAAGGAAGGTATGGGTATACATGATGACATCTAAGAGTCAAGTATTTAAAACTTTCTAGAAGTTTCATGTTATGGTAGAAAAGGAAGCTGAGAAGAAGCTAAAGTGCTTACGAATAAATACTAAAAGGGAGTATAATTCTAAGGTGTTTGAAGAATACTGTACATCACATGACATTAGGCATGAAAAATCTAACCAGGGACTCTATAGTATAATAGGGTTATGGAGAGGACGAACACAACTATTATGGAGAAGGTTTATTGCATGCTCAGAATGTCTATACTACCAGAGATATTTTAGGGAGAAGCAGTTTTAACTACAGTCTGCCTGATTAATAAAGCTCCCTCAGTTCTGTTGGATTTTGAGATTTTTAAGAAAGCATGGATTGGAAAAGGTCCCACATATTATCATTGAGAGTTTTTGGTTATAAGGTATTCAAACACGTACCCAATGATCAGAGAAATAAGCTTGACTCAAAGTTAATACCTTTCATCTTTGTTGCATATGGTGGTGATCAGTTTGACTTAAGATTTTACGACTTAGAGATGTAAAAGGAAGTCAGGAGTAGGGATGTGGTGTTCTAGGACCACAAGAGTGGTGCTGATCTTCTAAGAGGAGATAAGTTATCACACTACAACTCATCATATGGGATTATTAACTTTTCACAAATTCCTTCAACTATTGAGCAGCCTACAAGTAAAGAAGATGAAGAGTGTGACCTAATATACATTGTTGGTGATCAGATATAATTTGATAATGATGTGCTACATGAACCACATCCAGATAAAGTTAAAAATGAATCCATTGAGGAAAATGAGCAGGGTGATCAATTGGATTCAATAATTGATGAAACACACTCTACAAAATATCCAAGTTTTGAATACCTATTACTTACTGCTAAGGGGTAGCCTGAGCATGTGCAATAGGTTGCATCTTGTGAATACAAAGATCTCTAGCTCGCAACTACAAAGTAAGAGATGGATTCTTTAAAGAAAAATAATACATACGAGCTTATAAAGCTTCCAAATGACGAAAAGGCATTGAAGAATATGTGGGTGCTCAAGATAAAAAGAGATGGTAACATGCTGGTAAAGCATAAGGCACAGTTAAAAGAAGGGTATAGATATTGATGAAATATTTTCACCAATAGTCAAGATGACCTCAATATGAATAGTTTTGGATTTAACTACTTGTTTGGATCTTGAACTCAAACAACTGGATCTTAAAACAACCTTCTTGCATGGAGATTTGGAAGAGGCGATATATATAGAGCAGTCAGAAGGTTTCAAAGCTAAAGGTAAGGAAAATTTGGCTTGCAAGTTGAAGAAAATTCTATATGGCTTAAAACAAGCTCTAATACAGTGGTATTGGAAGTTTGATTCTTTTATGACGGATCCTAGTTTAAAAAAAACTTATATCGATGCTTGCGTGCATTTCAAGATGCTCTTAAGTGAGAACTTCGTCATTCTTCTTCTTTATATTGATGATATGCTAATTGTGAGTTAAAACATTGGTATAATCTAAAAGTTGAAGGAGGATTTCACTACATATTTTGATATAAAAGATTTGGGACATGCAAAGCATATTTTAGGCATAAAGATAACTTAGGACAAGAAGAATAGCAGATTTTGGTTTTCTTAAGAGAGATATACTAAACAAGTACTAAAAAGGTTTAACATAAAGCATGCCAGTATGCTAAGCCTATTAACATGCCACTGGCATCTCACCTTAAGATGTGTAAGAGTGTATGTTCCTTAACAGAAAAGGAGAAATATGGTATGTCCTCTATTCCATACTCATTTATAGTAAGGTCTTTAATGTATGCAATGGTGTGCATAAGGCCAGATATTGCTCAAACTAGTGGGATGGTGAGCAAATTCTTGTCAAATCTAGGGAAGGTCCACTGGGAAGCAATGAAATAGATTCTAAGATACTTAAGAGGCATATCGAAGTGGAGTTTGCATTTTAGTGATTAGCCAACTTTAGAAGGTTTTACGAATGCAAATATGGCTAGAGATCTTGATGGAAGAAAATCCACTTCACGTTTTCTGTTCAAGCTTGGAAGGGGAGCCATCTCATAGTAATTCATGCCACAAAAGTATGTGGCTTTATATATGACTAAATTAGAATATGTGTTTGCAGTGGAAGCTTATAAGGAGATGTTTTGGCTAAAACGTTTCTTTCAAGAGTTGGATGTGAAGTAAGAAGACAATGTAGTATTTTGTGAAAGTCAAAGTGCTATTGACTTAAGAAAAAAATTCTATGTATCATTCTCGTATGAAGCACATAGACGTCATATATCATTAGTTGAGGTATATGATAGAAGAGCAACAATTAATGTTGAAGATGGTTCATACGGATTTGAATGATGCTGATATGTTGACGAAAGTGGTTCCTGGAAATAAGCATGAGCTTTGTAGTAAGCTTGCCAAGATGTATCTCAAGTAGATGATGGAGAATAATATGTCTTCCTTATATTTAACCTAGAAGGGGAGATTGTTGAGTATTCAGCCATATTTTTGAGACTTTCAATGAATGTAGACACCTTTATAGTTCATGGGAATGACGAACAAGTGAAGACAAGATGGAATAGCTGTGTGGATCAACCATGTAAGTCTCTGGAAATGTGTAAAGGAATGTGTGAAAAGTGAAAACATACATAGTCATGTACACGATCGTCTGAAGATACTCGGCTATATGTGGAGATTCTGTAACTCTCTGTAGCCATGTACAACTATGAGTGAGGCGATGCTGAAGATACACGATCACTTACATGATGGTGCATAAAAACCTATTTTGTGATATAAAAGAAAAAAATACGCAAATTTTTGGAGACAGTGTAATCATAACGTCCAAAAGAAAGGAAAAACATAGAGAGGGCAAATTTTGTTATATTCTCATCCTTGTTTGATTGTTTTTGGGATTGATTTGAGTATCTGTTGATTATGATATCAACTTTGGTTTCAATCATAAAATTTTATGAGAAAATTTATTGTTGTGGGGTGAGTGATCAATTTTTTGTAAGTCCTTATTAAGTTTAGTGGATTTGCTTATCAGTTAATCCCTTTATTTTTTCCTCTACACTGCAGGGTTTTTCACATAAATCTTGGTGTTTGTTTCATCATTAAATTTCTTATTCTCATATTGTTTTTCTAGTGTAAGTTAAAGAGTTCTTTCTTGTCATTGATATTTCGTTGATCTTTTAGAGAGTTGTGCTACTATCTCATAAAAACGGTACCATATGTTTGTGGAAGTTATGACCAAGTTTATGTCAAATTTAGGAAAAATGCATTGGGAAGTTGTAAAATGGCTATTGAGGTACTTAAAGGGTACTTTAAGCACTTTCAAATATCAACACATTTATTGAAGATCTCTACTCTACACCTAAAATCTTCTCCAAACATAATACTCCCTCTTTTGGTCTAGATAGGACTTTGTTTGCATATTCGACATTGAAGGCTTTCAAAATATAAGGAGTCTTAATATTTTGTCATTGTACATTATAAGACAAGAGAGAATAAAATTTATAACACTAATGTGGATGTTGACATATTGCTAAACCACGTAATAATATTGTTTTTCTTACAAAAGCCTTCCACAAATTCTATTACAAGGGGAATAAGATCAAATAGGAGAAATATTAAAGGACAAAGCGATAGCTCTCCTTTTAAACTTTTTTTTTTGAAAATTCCTTTTAAACTTAGTAGTTCGACCAACTCCTTTTATTATAATTTGCTGAATTCGGAATCATCATTTGATTAATTTCTCATAGTTTGCCGTCTCGCCACATTAATGGTTTCATATATATATTGCTATTACTACATCAGCTAACTGCAGGCCGTCTGGCCACATTAATGGTTGTGTATATAACATATATATCTATATATATTTTGCTACTAACTACTTCGGCTTAGTCCATTAACCTTGAGTGTTATCCACCTCACTCATATTTAAACCATCCAAAATTTTTTATCCAAATTACTTTGTGCTAACTTTGTCCAAGTGAATCTAAACAATCCATTTATATGAAACCTACATAAATAGATGTCTTAGAGTTGACACAGGTTAATTTAGGAAGGGGATCAGGACCTATTTAAACAATCTCTTCTCACGACTCACGCCGATCTTTTCATTCATAACATTGAGCAACGATACATAAAACTCCAAAACTTCTTGTAATTTTTTTAATTAAAATAAGCTCTCCCTCGGAAACTTAAACTCCATCTATAAATACGCTTGGATCTGTAGTGCGTTCAGTAGGCTCAAAAGTACAAACCAGAAGCTTTTTGACATTATGTGGTTAAGAACATTCGTAGCAGTCGCACCCATCGTCTTCCTGGTTTACATGCTTGACTCTTCGCCGTCAACGTCAGCTATCTCCATTGATAGCATCAATGTGTGGCCGAAGCCAAGAAACATGTCATGGCCTCACCCACTGGCCACTCGCCTTTCCACCCGCTTCCTCATCATGGCCCCCGATCACCCCTACCTTGCTGCCGCCGTCTTCCGCTACTCTCGCCAAATCCTTAATGAGCACTACCACCCCCTCGTGCCTCCTGTCGTCAACATCTCCACGTCCTCCCCTCCCCTCGAGACCCTCTCCATATCCGTCGCCGACCTTGCCTCCTCTCTCCACCACGGCGTTGACGAGTCTTACACCCTCACCATACCCAATTTCGGAGCCGTCGCCACACTGACGGCGGAGACCGTGTGGGGCGCCATGAGAGGCTTGGAGACATTTTCTCAGCTCGTCTGGGCCAACCCTTCGCTTGTCCCACGTGGGCTTTATATCTGGGACTCTCCTTTGTTCGGACATCGTGGGTTGATGCTGGATACTTCTAGGAATTACTATGCTGTAGAGGATATTATGAGGACCATTGGAGCTATGAGTGCTAATAAGATGAATGTGTTTCATTGGCACATTACCGACTCTCATTCGTTTCCTTTGCTACTTCCTTCGGAACCTGATCTTGCTGTTAAAGGGTCTTACGGGAGTAGTATGCAGTACTCGCCGGATGATGTTGCTAAGATTGTGAAGTTCGGTTTGGAACATGGTGTCAGAGTCCTGCCGGAAATCGATTCTCCTGGTTAGTTACTTAAGCTTGTGATTGTTTAGATACTAACTACTAATAAGCAATTGGATCATCTGATTCTAAAGCCATGAGATTAATAATGGCGAACATGCGTGTGAGTGAAAAATGACTTGGAAGAGTAATGCCTAGTGGATTCCCCTAGTTCCCATATTGCACTCTGCAGGTGTGCATAAGGGTGTGGATTGTGAGGTCAGAACAGACACTTTTACATGTCTTCTAGATACATGGACTACTGGTCACTTAGTGTGCAAGTAATAAAACAATGTTTGATTGCATCCTACCTGCAAAATTGTTCCGTTTGAAGTCCATTCCCGTTGGTTTAGAGGGATAAGTGGTTAGTGAAATATAACTTGGGATGCAGGATATCCTGGTTTCTTTGATGCAACGTCAAGATAGTCATCTGTTCCTTCTTGTCTTATTTTAGGTAGTAATAGCTTCCGTCCGAAGCAACAACATTATAAAAACTTGCTCCACGCAAACAAAGGTTTCCTGTTCATAATCAAGTCTGTACACACAAAGGACGCAGCATCGCTGACTGAAGTAACTTACAAATTCTTGTACCCTCCAGCTGTCCTCCTTTCCCCCTTTACTTCTCAGTAATTGACGAGTCTACTTTATGAACAGATGTCTTGGACGTGGTTTTTTTTTTCACTTTCTTTATTAAATAAAGTTTCTATCTTTCGAAAAATTTCAATTATGTTCAAGTCTTTTATGAGGAATGAAATACAGAATTAAGGTTTTTTTATGGAGTCAACTACTTGTGTAATCTTATGAGTCAAAGATCAAAAGAATCATACTTTTGCGCTACAAGTAAAATTGTGGAATCAGAACTGATGATGGCCTAAAGAGGTATTTTAGCTTGGTAATGAGACCCTAGGCAATATGGCTAGGTACCATTATGGAGCAGGAGGTGACACCAAGACAACTATTCTATTGATAGGTAAGCTCACGTCTTATGGCTGTAGTAAGCTATGTAGTAGGACGTTACAAAAAGAATGCTTGAAATTGATCTGTATGTGCAATTTAGAGTCATAAGAGGGAGGAGACAGATCAAACGGCTAATCTCTGATGAAGGAATTATATCAACAGAGCCCTGGTTAAGATGATGGAATCAATCAATCTGTTCTACTTTCTTCTTGACGTTTGTTAACGTTGCATCATTCTTACATTAATTGCTTTTTTCATATTCGTAAGACTATGTGAATGGCCCGAGTTATAATACATGTGGCAAATTCTTTACAGGACACACAGGATCATGGGCTGCAGCCTACCCCGATATTGTGGCATGTGCAAACATGTTCTGGTGGCCAGCTGGGAGTGATTGGTCTGACCGGCTTGCTTCTGAGCCAGGAACTGGGCACCTAAACCCCTTGAACCCGAAAACCTATTACATACTAAAAAATGTCATCAATGATATTGTCACCTTATATCCTGAACCTTTTTACCATGGTGGTGCCGATGAGATCATACCAGGTTGTTGGAAGAGTGATCCTGATATTCAATCATTTCTGTCGAACAATGGAACCCTTAGTCAGATCCTTGAGATATTTGTTAAATCCACATTGCCTTACATTGTATCTCTCAATCGCACAGTGGTTTACTGGGAAGACGTTTTGTTGGATGACAATGTTAAAGTGGATGCTGCAGTTCTTCCTCCCGAACATACTATCCTACAAACATGGAATAATGGCCCAAACAATACAAAACTGATTGTGTCGTCTGGTTACCGGACCATTGTCTCATCCTCTGAATTCTATTATCTGGATTGTGGGCATGGTGACTTTCTTGGGAATGACAGTCAGTATGATCAATCACCAAGAAGTTGCGATAAAGACAATGGCGGATCATGGTGTGGACCCTTCAAAACCTGGCAAACCATATATAATTATGACATCACATATGGCCTGACTGAAGAGGAGGCCAGATTGGTGCTAGGTGGTGAGGTGGCACTGTGGTCAGAGCAAGCAGATCCAACAGTTCTTGATCAGCGGATATGGCCAAGAACATCTGCAATGGCCGAGACCTTGTGGTCTGGAAATAGGGATGAAAAAGGGATGAAGAGATATGCGGAGGCCACAGATCGTCTGAATGAATGGAGATACAGAATGGTGGGTAGAGGAATAAGGGCAGAACCTCTTCAACCACTTTGGTGCATCAGGAATTCAGGCATGTGCAATACAGTTCATCCCTTTACTTAGTGCACGGCCAGCTAGGAAGTGGATAAAGAAAGCTGTTGTTTTAATGGTTTTAAAAAGGAAATAGACGTGTGATGACTTTGTGATTTGTTTTACCATGTGATTCTCAGATGTAAATGAGAAGGCTCGTAACTTTGAATACAGTTAAAAAGTGCAATGATAAAAATTACATCGTGAGAGCTTGTTCTTAAAGAAACCTAGTCGTAGTCTTTTTGTATGGGATGCAGAAGCAGAAGAAGATGATACTTTCAGGATGATATATTGGTACGGCTCACCTTACAGTCTTAGCATACAGCCCATTCATAGGATGAACTTTCCTTGTTACGCCTTTTGGTTTCATATTCCATGTCATGCTTGAAACCCCAAACATGATTAAACTCAGTAATAACTAATAATAACTCCGATATGCTGTTAAAGATTAACTCAAAATTGCTTAATTGTTGATGAAGTTTGTCTTTCAATTAGTCGTATTAATCAAGTTTAGAAAGGGCACACCATGTATTTGAATCACCTTTTTCCTCTACATTAATGGTATAAAAGTAGGTGAGTTCTTTGGCTTGATTAGTGACGAGAAAATCAAACACTAATGAGTGAAACAAACATCAAAGTGAGGAGCAAAAACTAAGAGAGGGACATGATTGATTATGAACTATTTCACAGCTTTCACTTCTTATATTTACTAGAGAGTGTTATGAGTTCTGGGAAATCAAAACGAAGACTATATTCAAGTCTCAAGATTTTTGTGGCCTAATAGAAAATGATTATGCAGATTTTGATGGAGAAGTCAGATGAGAGGAAGTTGAAAGGACTCCAAAGCAATGTTCCACATTTAACAAGCAGTAGATGAGACTATTTTTCATGAATTTGAGCAGCTGAAACCTCAGAAGAATTTTGGATAAATGGGTTCCAATTCTTTGAAGGGAGTTACCATGCAACTTCAAAATGTCCTAACTGATTTTTCATTATTGTTCATGAAAACTAACAGTTTGTGCCAGGTCTTTTTGAAAAACATGATCTTTATGAGATAAAGCCAAGTTGACATTCATAACTTTAAGATCTTGATTAAACAATTGTTATAAATCATATGACTGTAATATTGTGTACTTGATACGGAAGATGTCATTATTGAAAAAAGATCGAGAAACTTTATTACATTCTTGGTTAAAATTGATTTCTCTCTTTAGACTCTCTTGCGGCTACTGAAAATTTGATAAAAAAATAATCTATAATCCTAATTAGTAGAGAGATGACCAATTTACATATCTACGACTTTTAATCTGGTACGTCTATCAAGTGACCAAAATAAATAGTTGAGACTTATTCCACTATTAAATAGAAAATATGGATCAAATAGAACTTTTTAATTATATTAATATTATTATTAATATATATAAAATATGGCTACTAATTAGGCCACAGTCTAACATTCTCCTACTTGGCCCGATACTTCAAACTTTAGTTTAATAGTGTAAACATTAAGCACACATAAATAAATCTCTTAATATTTTCATAATTTCCCTCAACAAAATAGGCTACATAATTTGGGGCAGTCATACACTTCAACATCACGTACTTCCATCCATATACCACAACACTATTAATTTATTAAGTCAAGTAATATAAGTGATATATAAATATCATAAAAGTCCACATTAATGTTTAATAGAAAATTTTATTTCTTATTTAACAACAGTTACATGAACACATTCATAATAAATAAGAAAATTGCTAATTAGAAACTTTGTTTAGCTCAAGAATATTAAAAACAAATCGTAAGAAACAATCATCAAAATAACCAAGGCCCATTCTTTGAACATGTTCCTTAAATATCTTTAGTGGAAGGCCTTAAGTTAAGGGATCTGCAATTATAAAATCAGTCTTAATAGGTTCAATACATACTCTTTGTTCTTAAACTTCCTTCTTTATAGTAAAATATTTCAAATTCATATGTTTAGCACCTCTAGAGTATTTGTCATTCTTGGAGAAGCAAATTGTTGCAGAACTGTCATAATAAAATTTCAATGGCTTAGTAATAGTGTCAACAACTCCAAGCCCTGAAATAAAGTTTCACAGCCATACAACATGAATTGTGGCCTTAAAAGAAGCTACAAATTCTACTTCCACAATGGATAAAGCAATGATAGATTTTTTAGTACTTTTCCATGAAATTGATCATTCTGCTAGTAGAAACAAATAGCCAAACGTTGATTTTCTACTGTCAATAACAAAATCTGAATCTGAATATCCAATTATTTTTAATGGATTTGATTTTTTATACATGAGCATATGTTCCTTTATTCCTAGAAAATACCTCAAGACTTTCTTTGCAACTTTCCAATGCTCTATACCAAGATTAATTTGATATCTACTTAGCATTCTATGTTGGCCCCCGAATTTTTCTTGTTGAATTAAGCATGATTTAAATGAATTATTAGGTTTGATGGATAAAGTTTTGAAGCTACTTGTTATGTAAATATTAGTAGAATTTATTATATGGTTTGGTTGTATTAAAAGTGGTAAGAATGCATAAGGGATTATTTTGCGGAGGTAATTATTA
>JANZLC010000006.1:19275687-19294952 GCA_026413385.1 Erythroxylum gracilipes
AAACATAAAAGAACAACCATGAAGATCAAACTAAACAAAAACATACAAAATAAGTCCTAAAACACAACAATAATAACCTATTATGCAAGAAACACATGCCAAATACTTATAAAAACACACACTAATGCATAACTATCAATAGTTTAAAGTGTTTTGTAAATAACAATCCCAACTTCTCCTATAACTCTACATCAGCAACACTTGGATAATTCCTTATTGACCTTTTAGTGATTAGCATAACCTATTATTCATTCACATCATCCTCTCCCACATATATCCTTATTGACCTTTTAGTGATTAGTATCCTTCCCTCTTCGAACCTCTTAATACACTCTTTATAAACCTTAAAGTCATCGATTTTAGTATGAAAAAGTGAGTTATTTTGTAAACAACTTTGTGTTTCTCCAATATGTCCATTACTTCATTAAATTATGTAGTGAGATGTCGGTATTGACCCTATATTGCATTCATAATAAACTTCTAGTCTATCCCAACTTTATCATGGCCATTTCCTTTCGTGTAAGAGTTTTAGCAAACTTATAAGAAAACTTTAGTAGCAAAAACACTACCAAATATGTTTTTCTTAAAATTTACTCAACTCACAACTTAAAACTCTTGGCTAAAGGCCTTTTCAAACTAGTTAATTCATCAATAAGCCTAGTTTTAATCTTCCCCCTTCGTCAAATAACTCCAAAAGAAGTGAATTAGATAAAAATAAGCAAAGAAAGCAACTAAAGGAAAAAAAATGCAAAAATTTGAAGTAGAGAATTGAGGTCTACCGAACCAAGTAGATAGACTAGAGAAGAAGAGTAAGAACTGGACAAGTAAGAATTATAAGACACAAAAAAGTAAGAATAAATAGAAAATAAAATGTATTTGAAGTAAGAAGTACTTTATTCTTATTGGAAAAGGAATAACAATACTTCTAAAGGATAATGCAATTACCAACTCCCTTGTGTATGACTTAAATGGAATTTTTATTCACAAAACCTTTTAGATGTATTTTCTTTTCGTTTTAATTAACTTATAAAATCAAGAAATGAAAAACAAAAAACAAGAAACAAGAATAATAAGAACACCCAAGAAAATCAAATGTTCAATAAGAAACATACACAAACAAATTCAAGAAAAACCTTGAATATAGAAGGCGACTATGATACCTAAATTTCGATTCGAACTACATGAATAGGACTAGTGAAATTTGATACCTATATAAATAAGGGCTAATGATTGTTTTATTAAAACAAGTTGATTTAAGAACAAATTTAAAACAAAACAAGAAGAGTGATATGAATTGTCACACTAAAAAAAATAGGATGAGAGCGATAAGATTCTAGAATTTAATCACCTTTAGTAAGCTAGATAAGATTGTAAGTTATTAGAGAACCTAAAACAAGAGTTTCTTTAAAAGATTGAAGAAAATCTCTCCAAAAATTTTCGAATAATCGATAATTATAAGCTTATGTGATATCAATAAGAAAGACTTTTATAGGCATAAAATTCGTATAACTAAAGTCCTAGATGGAAATAACATTATGAAATAATAAAATTCTAAACAACTAAACTACAAGTTCTAGGCTCATCCCTAAAGCACACTAATATTGTTTTTTTTGGTAAATCACTAATATTGGTTTTGTTATGGAACTTTGCGTATGTTTTTCTTAAATAAGTCTAATGCGAATTACGTTTTGTAC
The DNA here is from genome assembly GCA_026413385.1 of Erythroxylum gracilipes. Lineage (NCBI taxonomy): Eukaryota > Viridiplantae > Streptophyta > Magnoliopsida > Malpighiales > Erythroxylaceae > Erythroxylum > Erythroxylum gracilipes. Next base: position 19,277,382 of record JANZLC010000006.1, read on the forward strand.
CTTATTCTTTAACTTGCTCTTTCACTTAAATCAACATTGTAAGCTTGATTTTAGTCACTTGAAGTAGAAAAGTTCTACTCCTTGCATAAAGATTCACCATGGGATTATTGCGGGTTTCTTTAATCGTCTTTGCTCTACTCCTTGTTAATGATCCTCTAGCATTCTTAAATGGATCTCTAACAACTTTCAATGCTTCATTTGAACCCTTTGCAATTTGTCCATGGCTCCCTTACATTGAAGTTTGTGTACATTCAGTAGATGATTTATTCCCATCAACAAATATTTATTAGCCAATTATCACATATGAAAATATTTTATTTTTCAAAAATTAACATTGAAACTTTAAATATATAGTTAAAATTAAAAGAAATTAAATAGTTATATTATATTATTCAAAATTATATTAGTAATTAATATTACTGATAATTAATAATATATATTAAGTTAACGAAAAATCATATTGTAAAATAAAATAAAAATAGAAATGAATTTTGATGATTTGTATGTTATAAAAATTAGAAAAATAGAAAACTGGACCAAATAGATTTTTTACTTAATTTAAAAATGAAAACAAAAGTTAAGAATCTTAATAAACCAAAATAACCCTTTAAAAAACAAATGAGAAGAAGATCGGACGTTAGAAATTGCCTGAATAGTATGTCGAATGGGCTCTTTATCATTTTCATTTTCCATCCGTTAGATGGTTGCTCAATATGTTACCCTTTCTTTTACTTCCTTGAGATAAGGACTAGAGAATGACGAAAGATGTATAACTAACAGTAAGTTCCAAGCTAATGAGAAAAGTGTAATCGCACGTTTGGGAAATGCAACAACTTCCCATTGTCAAAGCAGATGCTTGGACCAGTAGGCGAATTGGGGAGTGAGTGATGAATCACAAGAAGCAAACGTTAGGTGAGTAATTGAAGTGTGCAAGTTTCTGTTATTAATGTCGTACAATTTTGCTTTCCTACCAGAACTTCTCGAATAGGACCTCCAAATGAGTTAAAGTCGGTATTGCATATATTAATATAGTAAGGCGAGACCATATGAGCAGCTAACAGCCTAATGCTGTTTGGTGACACCTGCATCGTACAAAGACCACACACGCATCTCGGCAAGCTTTATGACGTTCCAAAGACTTAGGAGGCCGTCTTCGCTCCAGTTTATTATTATAATTAGATCTATTAATTATGTTAATTTATTAAATAAAACATAATTAATGGGATATTATATATTCTAAAATTTTATTTAGTACATAATTAAGAAACAATTGCTACAAATACCGTTATAATTAAAAAAATTATGATGTTCATAAATTCATATGACAGACAAAAATTACAACCTTAAAAACATACTAATGATTGAAAATTTCCATAATAAGCATATAGATAATTTTCTTCAAATTCTTTGGATTTTAGAGAATTAATTCATTATCTAATTATTCAAGACACTACCTAACAGTTATATGGCCACCAATTAGTCTCATATCATAGGATGTATGCCGATTAAATGAAATCCAATGTTTAAATTATATAAACATTTGCCATTTTTGTCTCAAATTTTTATGTGAACTAAAAGTGCTTCATTTTTTTGAAGGATTGTGATATTTTTATAATATAAGAAGTGTTTAGAAAATCTAAATATATGGCAATAATTTCTGAACTTTTTTGGAAAAAATTAAAAATATTTAAAGAAGTCAGGGACAAAGCCTGATATAGATTCTTCTTACATTTTTCTTACACTACACATGGAGTAAAACCATGACACATTAAACCAACTTAATGACCAGCATTACAATGAAGCATGTCAGGAGACGACCAAATTTGTGAACTCAATAAGACTCCGAGCATTTCCTCCTTGCCTGTCAACTAACCCAAAGTTTCTCACAATTGTTGGGCTTTGATATCATTTGTTGGAGCTCCAAGCAATAACACTCACAAGATTTTGGAGATCATTCAACCAATAAAACTACTCACATAATAAAAATGACTGAGAAATAATCAACACAAGATTTTAACATGAAAAATCCTACAACGTGAAGATCATTTATCATTGATCTCTATATCGAGTAGTTGGTTGATCTCATAGAGCTATAGTCACTCTCCATACCTAAGGCTTTGATACGACTTGTTGGGACTCCAAGTAATAAAGGTCACATGACCTCTAAGATCACTCAACCAATAATAAATTACTCAAACAATAAGGATGACTAAAAAATAACAAACATAAGATAATGATTTATAGCATACAATCCTTTTGACCCAATGAGAAAGTTAAGACCTTTGAAGTTTAGATTTAGTGATAGGGTTAGACCCACAATAACAACATTACCATCCAATCTTTCGATTCTAATTGTTTTGTATATTAAGATGGCAGATATTCTAACCTTTAACCTTTTTCCTAGCTAACATTAGAGATAGGGGAAAGTGATTGGCTTATCTGATTGAATGTTTGCCAAATTGGACAAATCTGTTAATTGCATTGCCAGATTTCTAGTTTCTCAAGATGGACACCAAAGCTTGAGATGAAAAAGAGATCTATAAAGCTTCATTTGACTGGTAAGTAAGCTCTAGCTCTCTCAGATATCAATTAGATCATAATTTTTAATAGCACCAAAAAATATAATAGATTTTATAAGTAGAGAACTTTGGTCTAATTACTACTTTATATTCCCTTAGAAAGTGATAGTTTAACGACCTTATATGTAGAGAAGGGTAGTTACTACTTGCATTCCATAGTGCTCTAAACATCTAGGTACTAATGTTCTACACATGGATCCATCAAATTTATTAAGGCTTTAGTTATCCAGGTTTGTTCTAAGCATTTTGCAGTTCTTACCCTTAAATGAGCCTTGTTAGTTTTTATTTTGGATTCCAAAAGTCTTAAAAGGACATGTTTCTTCTCTAGGATCACATCTTTAACAACTTCTTATAACAACCCCTAACATTCTAGAGTATAGAAGACATCAACTAGAGGGTAATCAGCCTCCCATCTTAGCTTTCCTCACCTTTCTATAATTTTTTTCTTTATAGTGTAGGGGATACAATAATGAACTCCAATTCAACAAGGTCCTTAGATCTCTCATCCTCCAACTTGTAGGTATATTTTCAACCCTATCGTAGGAAACATGTAGGTCCTCACCATGCTATTTTGTTTCCTCAGTTTGTAGCTTAAGAGCTAAAGATTAAGAATCTTTTTCTGTAGGTTGTTCACAAGTGTCATTACTGTCGAAAGTAACTTTATTTTACTAGTCAATTTATTTAAAGTTTAATTATGAACATTACTATATGAAAATGACCTATTTTTACAATAAAGAAATTAGAATGATTAAGTTAACTTTAGACCAATATAAATGATCTAGCTAAATTTACATCACTGCAAAATTATCTGTAAATTGTAGTAATTCAAAATAAGATCATCTTACTACTCGAATTGTTCAAAATTAATCTACAAACCCTAAGGTTTAAACACTAACAATGTTATATAAAAAATTGACATATTTTATGGTTATTAAATCATAATTTATATCTGAAGAATTTTTAAAATGTAGCAAAGAAATCAAATATGACGAAAGTACAAAGTATACATTTGTTATTAGGTGTTAACTAGTTTAGTTAAGTATATTTTTGTATATACATGTATATAACTGAAAGATAGTTAAATTATATTTTGTTATAAAATAAGAAACTTTATGCAAAAGAGTACTTATCCCTTATACTTTTAATTTTTGTTAAAATAATCCCAAATTTGTTTAAAATTGATGAATTTCACTATTCTCTAACTAAAAATAATAAAATTATACAAGACATGCTATTTATAATTGATGACATTTTTTAAGCACTATGCTTAATTTTTAAAATGGAAACACCTTTGAACTACAAAAGAATAAATTCTAATTTAGGGTTTGTTTTTAATTCAATTTCAATAATAAATTTCCTTCTTTAAATTTTTCTAGTGCATTACTAATGTGGACATCATTTTGAAGAACAAATATTTTATTTGTTCTTAGCATGGGTGTATTTAGTCAGTGGTTGGGGAGTTCATGCTCATATATTCTTACCATGGGTGCTCAATTGGCTCCACTTTTTGAAAGTTAAAGGGAATATATTAATTATATAAGAGTATTATATTATAAACATCATTAAAACTAAACCTAAGGTATTGGGGATAAAGCAAAACTAAGCTAGAAGAAAGTCAACATGACAATAAAATAAGATAACACACTACAATCTTAGTGAATAATCTTGATCTTATGGATAAGTGCATTACCTTGAGGAATCCATATTGCTTAAGGGATGATAAAGAATCTATTTAAAATCTAGTTCATTGCTTATTGAACTAAAGATCTCTTGAACCTTGACTAGTTCTTTAATCCATTTGAAAATGTTCAAGTTGAAACTATGAAATCTCTGCTACTGATCCTTAATAATTCTCTAATTTCTTTCATCTTGTAAGCTATAGATACCATAACTTAACATTAATCTGAAGGTGGTTAAGTTACCCTTTCTATAGTCAAAGACAAAAATTGGGACTAGATCTTATTAAAGCTTTGTATTATACACTTGTTTCATACTTGGTTCCAAAATTTTTGTGTCAATAGAAATGAAGAAAAAGATTATCATAATTTTGTAAGACTTGGCGGCATAGCTTGCAAGCTATATAAGTCAAGGCAATGCCTTTTAATCTGTCCAAGATTTGTAGTCTAAGCTTGATTACTAATCATAAAAAGAAGGAGGCATTATGAGAGTTTTTGTTAAACCAAATAAGGCTTTCCCAAGTTACTTGCTTAGGTAAAGTTCTAAATAAATTCATGCATGATTTGTTTATAAAACATATAAAGTTGTTCTTCATCCATAACATTATGTCTTAATGGTTTGTCCTTGTTATATAATTAGGGATTAAGTTCATAATCAAAATAAATCAAGTATACCTACAATGGCATTCACCCTTAACTATGAATTCTTCAACCTTAGTTGACAAGTTGAATGATGAGTTTAAGGTTCTCCAGACCCTATAATTTATAGAGATAGGGCAAATTTGTTCCAATTTTCAAACCAAAACTAGGTTTCCTATGCCCAATATGAAGTTTCATTTTTCGAATCATTGTGTCTCTCCACTTCAATATTTTGTTCATGTTTGATGAGTATCTAGGCTTCTCTATGATAATCTATAAGCTTTAATTCTTGATTATATAGGATGCACTCATTTAACTCAAATGGACTCATAATCCATATCTAATTTTCATATTATTTTAGACATAAGCATATATTGATTGATCTAACTAATTTAATTTCCAAATTTCCTTCCTTATTAGGTGAGCAAACTTCTCTCTAATAAAATTTGGCTATGGTTGTATCTTTAGGTTTTCTTGACCATAAAAAGTTTCTCATTGTATTGTCTACGTCTTTGATTAGGTTTAGTGGTAAACATAGGTGGCAATTATAAAGGATATGTAAATTCTCCATCATTATTGAGATAAGTTAAACCATATTTGAAAATGAGAGGAATTTTTTATTCCATCGGACAATTCTCTTATGAATTGAATTAAAAAGAAGTTGACTATCTTTATATGTGCATATTTTATCTGAAATTAGAATTCCTGAGTACTTAAAATTAACTTATTGAGGAGAGGCTATTTGCCAACATCTTATACTTTGGTAAAATTTGAAGTCCTCAAACCTTTTTATTCTCTTATTCAACATTTTTGTTAAAAGCTTGAATTATTACGGTGAACAAGTAAGGGGAAATTGGATCCCCTTTCCTTATGCCCTTATCACCTTGAAATGTTAATTTTGGTTCCTTATTTGCTAAGATTGCAAAAGGAAGTAGTTGAAATGCATTACTTAATCTATGATATAAATATATTAGAACTAAAAATTTGTTAGGTGTCCAAAACAAGCATACATTTAATCAAGCTAAAAGCTTTATCGAAGTCTATTTTTATTTAGTAATTCCTCAATGTCCTTTTTCTTTTATATCATTTGAAGAGTTCTTGAGTTAGCATAACCTATGCACCTACCTTAGTTGAAAGTTCCTTGTGTTAGATTAGTAACACACTTAAGGACTTCCTTTAATCTTCTTACGACCATTTTGGATATGATCATGTAAGGAATATTACAATAAGATATTGGTTTGAAGTTATTTAAAGAACTAGCATTTAGTGTCTTAGGGATAAGACATATAAGGGTTATATTCCATTCTTTGAGCATTCTTCCATATTTAAAGAACTCCAAGATAACTTTGGTGACTACATGACTTATAAGTTACTAGGTTTTCTAAAAGAAAATTGAGTCTAATCTATCAAAGCCAGGAGCGTTGTTTAGATTCATATTAAACATAACTTACTTAATATCTAAAACATTGAAAGCCATAATGAGCATATCTTTTTTCTACCATGTTAAGGAATCAAAGACAACACTCCTTATCACTTGTACATAAGAGCAATTGTTATCAGAGATACCTAAAATAAGCGTAAAATGAGTTATGGCCATCTTTTTAAGCTTTTTCTATTCCCAAATTTCATCACCATTGTTATTCATTATAGAGTATATCTTATTTATTTTATTCTTTATAAAATTGCATTATGAAAAAATTGGTATTCATATCTTCATCCCTTATCCAATTGGTTACAACTTTTTATTTCATCAAAGAATGTTGATTCTTTAGAGCTCGAGTCTATTTGGAAAATTCCAATTTCTCTTTCACCTTAAGATCTGCAACCTTAAGTATTTGATTTAATTCCTCCAATTTATCAATAGTTATATTAATGTACAAGTTTGGGTCTCCTACTCTATTTAAGGGTAACTTCCTTAGTTCAACTTTCACCATTTGGAGCTTTCTTAAGAATTTAAATGATTTATGTCCTTTAACCTCCAAACACAGGCCTTTTATAGTAGCCTCTTCAAACCCTTCCAATTTTATAAGAAAATTGTTGAATCTAAAAAGGTATTTAAGTTTACTTTTTTTATTCCCATTATCACTTCAGTGAAGGAGTAATTCGAGCATAAAAGAAAGTCAGCCTTACTAGTGGGAAACTTAGCTAATGAGCTAGCTATAGAGTTTCCTTTAATGAGCTATCTCCCTTCTTGCTTGTTACTCTAAGTGGAGTACACGCCCTAATGTCTTAGATCATATAAATTAGTAATGCTTATGATAACTTCCTTCTTGGTTGTTACTCCATATGAAGTAAGCATCCTTGTATCGTAGATTTAGGATAATTAAGAAAATTCCTCATATTACCAGTACCTAACCTGTCATGCACTCTAACCCCTTCATCAAGGACCCTAGGGATATAAAATCTTTCCATAAAGAATTCCTTTGTAATTCATGGTTAACAATATAATTAAAGGAAACTTCAATAAACCTAAAAATTTGATCACACTAACCACTAAATGAATGAGTTGATAAGAGATTATAGATTGATGAAACATGATTTTATTTGAGTTATAGGGTATAAAAATTCTTTCATTTTGATAAGCTTGATGGTTTGCTATTGAGAGTTATCTTTTGCTAAAAATCTAGAGGGAATTGTTGAGATTATCTTCCTTTATTCTCATTTCTAAAATACTAACCATTTATGATTTTTAGATAATAAAAAGTCAAAAATTATCTACTTTTTCTTAGCCATGATCATAGAGTTAAGACAAGGGTCTTGGACTTATTATTCATTGATCTTCTATCAGGTTTCTTTTTTTCTTTGACAATAGAAGACATTTAAATTCTCTCTCTATTATAACTATTCCATATGTGATAGATGGACATTCATCAGTTGTGTTGTTGTAGGGAAGCTCTAAGGTGGAGTAGGGAATCTACACCGTCTTCACCAATAGTGGTTGTTAGTGTTAAAGGAAAAGTTTTAACAATTAATCCAATCCTCATAAGATGAAGTAAAAGTAGAAACTAAAGAAGTGAACACAGTTGAACAATTACTTAGAAAGGAAGAAGATGAAGAAGAAGACAATGGAGAGTGAAGGGTAGGTGTTTGGACAAGGCCTAGATTGTTATTGTTGTTGCTTACCGATGGTGAAGAGAAGTAAGAGTATGTTTTAGGGGTGATATTAAATGTATTTAATGCAAATGTTATTGAACCTTCTTGTTCATCTAGACCGTTGATGTAAATCTTAATGGAACTTTCTAAAACATCTCTTGCTTGAAAAAATGGGCCTTGTTTTGGGCCCCTAATTGTTTGTAGGCTCTATCCAAACAATTTTTGTCTTATCTTTGGATAATTAAGCTTTCAATTTCATAAAACGACATGATTTTGGCTTCACCTTTTTCTATATATTGCACTTTAGATATTATAAAAATTATATATAATATAAAAATTCTATACAATAGTATAGAATTTATATATAATTTATATATAATTATGATTAAATAGAATAATATGATAACTAAGATATGATAAATTTTATCTATTGTCTATACATTCAGTAATGATTATATTAATTACAATTATTATCTACAAATTCATATATCATTATATTAACTATCATATATAAATTATATTAAAAAATTGTAATATAGTAAAAAATGGAAATCAATAATAAATATTAATATCATATTCATAAAAATCAAATTTAATATTATTGATAATGATTCTAAGTCTATAAATAAATTTAGCTAACAACAATGTTATTTCAAAATTTTATAAAACTATAAACTCAAAATTAATTAATATTACAAAGATTTATGCTTTTTATTTTTCTCTTTTGAAACATATGATTTGATAATTTTATATAGAGTCACAAAACTCTATTTATTCTATATAAACTCTATACTCATTTATAGAATTTCTATATTACATAAATTTTGTCAAATATATAAATATAAATATATATGAGATTTGGTGAAGCTTTAAGGAAAATGTCACTAAATGGTTAGCCCTTTGGCGATGATTTTAATAAATCATTATCAATGGTCGACCATTGGGCGACATTTTTCTGAAATCGTCGCTAAATATTGGCTATAGTTTTTAAATTTAGCACGAAAATAACGTTGTTTGTTCTACAACAAATTACGTCATTTTTTGTTATTTTAAACACGAAAATGAAACTGTATTTATCTTCATCGTTAATCAGCATTTGTCCCATGTTCTGCTTTCATTGTTTGAGAGTTTTTGTGTTTGGGATTTGTGTTCTGTTTTTATTCTTTGGGTTGTTGTTTGTGCTTTGCTTCATTATGTTGCTTGGAAGATGGTGAACTGTGTTTATTTTTTAGTCCAAACTGGTTACCACTGTGCATGTTTGTTTAAGGGTAGCCTATCTAGTGCTTGATGAAAGTTCTGCTAAATATATCCTGCTTTTGTTTGAATTGTTTGTGCCAATTTTATGGAGTTATTGATGAAAGGAATGTATGTTTCAATGTTTTCTCGAATTTCTTCACGAGGTTTGACTCATATGTATTGTGCATGACTTCTGTAATATGTAGCTTGTAAATATTTAAGTTAGTAGATGGTGTATAGAGAGAGAGATTGAGTGAGATTCAGGGTGATTTTTCATATTAGTCTTCATCATTTTAAACAACACCTGTGTAGTATTAAATGGTGAAAGACAAAGAAAAAAAAATTCATTTCATTAGAATAAACTATATAACCTTTACAAGTTATTAATATTTTGAGTTGGGACTATATCCTTAACTAAAATAGATATTATATAATTAGTTAGTTGACAACTTATTATTAACCATAAAATAGCATCTTATGTAATGGAAATTGGAAGTGTTAGCGTCAAGTGATGAATACTTATAAAGTTGTGACCTATATAAGAGACGTACAAAGCTTTCTTTCGGATATGGGAGTAACTAGGAGCTCTCCTTGTTTGATAATGAGTCCTAACAAAAGATTTAGCATATGACATGATCTTTTGTGAAACTATGACCTATATTAATTTTGAGAAAATATCATGCTTCTTCGTTATTCACTGGGAATAGAATAATAATGAGTTTATTTTATATCATTTTTGTTTTGGTTTAGTCTAGATTCAAAAACTAACTTAATTTCCTTTGTTATAGAAGTTTTACTCCCCTGTGTAGGAATTTTTCACGCAAATTTGAATCATTAATGACCTTTGAATAAATAGACTTGTAAGTTTAGGCAGGACAGCAATTGAGTTAAATTTGAAGGGCTTAAACTGGTAGCAAATTAAAGTTTCATATCTATATTATGCGAAAGAGAATGAAAGAAAACTTCATTTTCCTTAAATTTTAAGGCCAATCTTTTGGGAAAGCATTTAGTCCTTTTTTTTTTGCGTAAAAGGAAATACAACAAAATAATTATAAAAACACCCTAACTAACATAAGAATCTGCAGTATAAGACTGCGTGTTGGTCACGTTGTAGCTGAGCCATGAGAGAAGACTCCTGAAGGGTTTGGACTCCTGGGTTTGAGATTGCTGCGATGGAGGCTAGGTGGTCCGCACACTGGTTCTTTTCACGATACACATATTGCAGCTTTACCTCCTATGCATGGTGGAGTAGTCCACGAGTAACTGTCACCAAAAAAAAGTATTCAGTCGAGGGAATAGGAGAAGAGGAAAGTATATTGATCACCTCAAGTGAATCAACTTTGACGGTGACTCGTCGATATCCGAACTCCCAAGTTAGGTTAAGTCTAGAGTAGACTCTCCAAATTTTTGCAGTAAGCGGCGAAACTTGTCCAATGTGGTAGAGAAATCCCGCACACCACTGACCGTGGCAATCCGTAATCAATCCTCTAGCAAGAACAGTATGAGGTCACCGCTCCATCAGTATTTAACTTGACCCAATTATCTATTAATTTGGTCCAAGAAAAAGAATTTAGTCCTTTTAGTTATCTAAATTCTCGCCCAATTATGTTTCTCAAATTTTATAGCATCACGGACCTAAACTTTAACCGATTCATCATGTCGTTTTTTTACATTTGTCCTTGAGAAGCGTCTACTTAAATACCAATTGACCTTGTCTACCTTGTTTATCTTCCCAGTCAACAAGGTTTTAAAAACGATTTTTTAACATATATTTGTTTTATGCAACCGGCCGAGGTGACTATTTCAATACCAACCTAGAAGGGGAAAAACAGAAACAAAATGAATGAATAGTTTAATCGTACGTGGAAGGGGAAGATATTATCGCGAGTGGTTTACTATATATACGTGCCAAGAGCAATGGACAAGTCATGTAAAGGCCTTCCTTATTATTAAACAATATCATAATCATCAGATGTGAACGAACAGAAAGGAAAGGAAAGGAAGGATCTGATGATTTAGCCAAAAACAGTCGGTTAATGGAGTGTGTTTCTGTACCTACTACTGCCGAGTGGTGATGCCAAACCTTAACGCACGTGGGCGCCTAGCTAACCGTCTATCTAACCTAACCAAGTAACCATCCATTTTTGTATGCCCCTTTTCACTCGGATGCCTATAAAACCACAGGAAACGCTTCTTTCCTTGTACTCCCTACCCCAGCCTCCTGTAATTGGTTTTTGTCTTCTATTTATTCTCACTCTTACCGCAGTCAATCCCAATGGCCACCGTTGACGATATCAGAAAGGCCCAGAGAGCTCAGGGTCCGGCCACTGTGTTGGCTATCGGCACTGCCACTCCCGCCAACTGTGTATATCAAGAAGATTACCCTGACTACTACTTTCGTATCACCAACAGCGAGCACATGACTGAACTCAAAGAGAAATTCAAGCGCATGTGTAAGTCTTTCCTGTTTCCTTTTTTCTTTCATTTTCATTTGCTAGTGATTGTCAACAGTGTTTGTACTGCGTCCCTTTGTGGTTCCCAATCCCAAGTTCTAGTGACGGCATCTCAGACCGACCACTGGTGAAATTTTTTCCTCGCTAGTTTTAATGGACGTATTATTTGTAAATAAATCCATGAATCCATATGATACATAGTTCATCATTACTATGTTTCTAAAGTTCAATTTATATTAATGTGGACGTAAAAGTTATAAAATCTGATGCTGTATGCTCATGACCTTGTCCTTAAGCAATGGTCTCGTACTTGCGGTTTTTATATATACAATTTCTTCCCATTGACAGGCGACAAATCGATGATCAAGAAAAGGTACATGCATCTAACAGAAGAAATTCTCAAAGAGAACCCCAACATATGCAAATACATGGGATCTTCTCTCGATGCACGACAAGACATTGTGGTCGTGGAGGTCCCAAAGTTGGGGAAGGAAGCAGCCACCAAAGCAATTAAGGAATGGGGTCAACCAAAATCTAAGATCACCCATCTCGTTTTCTGCACAACCTCAGGTGTTGATATGCCTGGAGCTGATTATCAACTCACCAAGCTTCTTGGTCTCCGCCCCTCTGTCAAACGATTCATGATGTACCAACAGGGTTGCTTCGCCGGAGGCACGGTGCTCCGTATGGCTAAGGATTTGGCTGAGAACAATAAGGGTGCACGCGTTCTTGTCGTCTGCTCTGAGATTACTGCTGTCACATTCCGTGGACCATCTGATACTCACTTGGATTCTATGGTTGGCCAAGCTCTATTCGGCGACGGAGCTGCTGCGGTCATCGTCGGAGCAGATCCCGACACCGCCATTGAACGTCCGCTGTACCAGTTGGTGTCGGCAGCACAGACAATTCTGCCCGACTCCGACGGTGCAATTGATGGGCACTTGCGTGAAGTTGGTCTTACCTTTCACTTGTTAAAGGACGTTCCAGGGTTGATCTCCAAGAACATCGAGAAAAGCTTGGTCGAAGCTTTCACTCCAATTGGTATCAAAGACTGGAACTCCATTTTCTGGATTGCTCACCCCGGTGGTCCTGCGATTCTCGACCAGGTTGAGGCCAAACTTGGTCTAAAGGAGGAAAAATTAAGAGCAACAAGGCAGGTCCTGAGTGAATATGGGAACATGTCTAGTGCCTGCGTGCTTTTCATCCTGGATGAGATGAGAAGGAACTGCCTTGAGGAAGGAAAGGCCACCACGGGTGAAGGGCTGGACTGGGGTGTCCTTTTCGGGTTCGGGCCGGGTCTCACCGTCGAGACCGTGGTCCTGCATAGCATGCCCGCTCATTGAAACTTGGAGGGTGGAGCTGACACAATGGAGAGATTGGAGGCACTGTGTTGCACGTGCACAATTGACGGCCGTCTTTGGGAAGCGATTAACTAGCATAATTTGAAGGGGTTGGGTTATTCATAAATAAATGAGGATGGAATCAAAAGGTGGATTATATTATATATAGTTAATGATCCTTGAATTTGTATACCTATCTGCATGTTTGTGTTGGCTGGGTTTTGTTTCCTGTTTCCAATTGGCTCATAATTTTTCATTTTGGAATTAGTGGAAATTTAAGGCAGTGCTTTGGTTACAATTTTCATTTGATGTTTGAAGAGAAACTTCTCGGTTGTAATTCAGACAGCAAATATCTTCACATCCTTTTCCATGTCTTCACTTTTGAAGCGCTAACTATGTCTTTAGTCATGGACTAATCTTATATTTCGAGCTGACATTATAATGGGTCATAGAATTTCATGTGCTGACGGAGAAAATCGTCGAAGAAATCTTCGTTCACTTTGTAGGTAGAGCGGATTGTAACCCAAAAATAATATCGACGGCTGATATTAAGCTATGATTGCGAAAGGTGACAACTGAAACATACTTAGGGTTGGGTATCAGCACGTGTCATCTTCCCTTCCGCTCTTTACCTGCCAGCCATTCCCAAAATATTGCGGAGTAACTTTATGTCCTATGTAAGACCACGAAAGGGTAACTAAAGCCACTTTAAAAGGCGGTGCTCTATAGGCGGTTTAATGGTTCAAAATTAATAAATAAAAAAAGAGTTAAACGACATAAGTCACCTGCGTACGTAATTTACCCTATTTTAAAATTTCTCTAAAATTTAAAATTATTGAAATTTTAAATAAGAAAAGGTCCTAACTTCTGTTGAAAGAGTTGACAACAAGATACATGAGATATACGTGACAAATATCATCACATAAATCAATTAAAAATTAAAATCGACTTACCTTTTTAAACCAACCTGAAGAATTTGACTAAATTAAATCATTAAAATCTTATTTAATCAAAAACTAAACCAAATTTACTTTAAAATAAAGCTGCATATGTTTAAAGTGGTGACAAGAAGATTTTCTTAATGCATCACTAACTCCCAGTCTAAAGTTGGTGGATTGGTTTAGAGAGCTGTGTTTCACAGCATCAGTCACGCATAAGTAGATCGATTGGGGTGAAGAGGCTGCGAGAATAGATTCATGTGAACCTAAAATTCAAAATTTGATAAAAGGTGTTGAAACTTTTTGGCAAATCATATAAAAGAGCCCCTGTAATATACTTGATTATTCATCTTAATCCTTGTGTTTTTAATTCGTTCACCTTAGCCCCTGTGTTTTTTAGTCTCATTCAAGATATCCCAATTGGGTATTTTCGGACAAATTTGCCCTTGGAATCAAGAGATTTTAAAAATAATCTAAGGAAAAATTGTTCCAAAAATACCCAATTGGGGTATCTTGAATGAGAATAAAAAACACAGGAGCTAAGGTGGACGAATTAAAAACACAGGGGCTAAGATGAATAATCAAGTATATCACAGGGACTGTTTTATGTGATTTATCAAGCTTTTTCTATATATCAGTGCTTTGAGTTCGAGTTTTAGAAAATATTTAGCAGATTTTTGTATTAGAGTTGGATCACAGATTGAGAGTTTAATGAAGTAAATGTTATATGACAAAATGGTTTTAAGGTAACTTATTTTTGTTATGCAATATTTTATTAGGATTTTGAAAATACTTTAGGATTATAGATTAATGAATTTTTTTATCTTGTTTCTTTTTCTTTTTGTTGCATTCTTTTCTCTATTTGATGATCGGTTCAAATCGTTAATTTGATTTCTAAAATGATAGTGAATCATGAAATGGAGCTTTATAAAATCTAAAGAGAAAAAGAAGTGAATTTTGAAATCAATTTCCTTTTTTATTTTATTCTTTTACATCTTCTATACCATATTTAAGATTGGTAATTGTTGGTCCAAGGTCCTATGTTACACACTATTTTAAGGTGTAAAACATCCATTATCTCTTACATCTTAAGAGCTTAAAGGATCTTAAGCAATGCTAATGCTTTTTCATAAGTTTATATATTCTATCATTTTTTTGGTATTATGTTGTGTTTAGTTTCTATTACTTTTAATTGCCTTCATATCTTGATTTTTGTTACAAATTCTTATGATTTGATTCAAATAAGAGATAAATTGAATGAAAATGGTATGAATATTGCATGCATGTTGATTGGATTATTTTGTGAATTTTGCATCAAAAATTAAAGTTCACATAACTTTACATGAAAGAAAAAAAAAGAAGAAGAATATAATAATAAGAAAGGTGGTGACCAGTCCTAACGGGGTGACAAATATAGTCAGCCCCGTGCAAAGTCTTATGCACTCCTTTAATCGGTCTGTTTTATTACGTAGCAGCTGTAGATTGAAAGGGCGCGAAAACCTAATCCTAGACGAGGCTACAAATAGAAAGGATAAGAGGGTAGCGGCGACATCATTCATTCCATTCACTCTTCATTCTCTACACTCAGACACATTCGGAGATAGAGAGGAAATAGAAAGAAAGAAAGAAAGAAAATAATAGAATAGAGAGAGTCGATGAAAAAGAGAGAAACAAGGTAGAGAGTTGGAAGCAGAAACAAGCCTTCGACCATTTGGTGGGAACAAGCTGAAGCAGAAAGTGAGAGCTATTGTGAGAAGCTTGAGAGGGATAGGAGACCACCGCATCTCACTCACCCGATCTCTGTTTGCTTACTCTGTTTATCATCTGTAGCATTGTTTCTTGTTGTTTATTGGACATGTTACTTTTATAGCTTAGCTAACTGTTACTTGTTTTCTTTTTATAGTTAATTTGGTTATTTACTTAGTTTGTTGGTTAAGTACTTTTCTTATACTGATAAAGATGGGATCTAAGTATTTGAGAATGATGAAGCATATTTATGCTATGATGGGCTTAATCTTTTTCTTGAGGATTAATGTAACTATTTTAATTAACTATGCATGAATGAGTTACGATTTAGTTGTCTTATTAATTACTGTGGTATTTAAACTGAATGGGTATAACTGTGGTATTTATACTGAATGGGTATAATGGCATAACCAAACCTTGCATCATTTTAGTATTAAACAAAGGATTGAGAGAAGAAGTTTAATACAGAATGAGAAACTATACGCTTAGGTTAAGAACTAGAAATATATTAACTTAAGAGGTAATTAGTAGTCCGATTTTCATAATTAATTCAGATAATAACTTGTTGAATACGAAAGTTAGATTAGTTTATTATTTGAGTTGATTTAAAACCCAACTGTTAATTTTATTAAGACAACTAACCAATCATTTCCCTTAATCATGTATAGGAGATTAAATTAGTGAAATTAATTCTCAAGAGTCTTACATTTTGATTAATCTATTTGTTTTTGCTTTCGATTGAATTAGTTTAATTTTCAGTTCAATTGTGTGATTTGCTTTAAAGTCTTTTACTCAAAAAATCGAGATAATATGTTTATGATTGCATTTACTTTTGTTTTTGTTTAAAATTAATTTAAGTTAACCAATTTCACCTCCATGGGAGACGATTTTAGGTGGTCACTACAACTACCTCATATAATTGTGAGTAGGATGGGCTAGGTAATTTTTAAAACTTTTTGAGCAGAACAAGTTTTTGGTGCTATCGTCGGGAAGGTGTTTAGCTTTTAAACTTGAATTAATTTTGATTGTTTTTGTTTGCTAAGTGTTTTGGATTGTTTATGTTTATTCATACATGCATGTTTTATTGTGTTATTTTGTTAACGTGTTTTGTTAATTTTTGTTATTAATTTAGTACTGTCTTTTTTTATTAACATGTTTTACTACATGTTTTGTTATTAATTTAACATGTCCTTTAGTTAGTTAAAGCTAGTAAGAGGTCTCTAAAAGTGAACTCGTTTAGTTTATGCTAAGAAGGAGATCTCTAAATCGTGAACTTGTTCCTTTCATTGATAACATACATCGAATACAAAGACCTCAAGGGGACTTTGAAGACGATCGCGAGGAACCCAAGCGTGAAGATCAATTTAATAACCAAAAGATGGGTGAAAGGTAGTTAGTGACGAAGGAGTATGCCAGACCTATGATCGGTACTGCCACTTCATGCATCCGTTTGGGAGAGGCAGCCAGAAACTATGAACTGAAAAGCATCCACCACAACATACTGCCCTTTTTTTATGGGGTTCCCAATGAAGACCCATTGAACTTCATTCGGGAATTTTATATCACTCTCCAAACCTTCCCTATCGATGACTTAAACAAAGATCACCTCAGAATGAGATGTTTCCCGTACACATTAAAAGATCAGGCCAAAATGTGGTTGATGACTCTTCTACCGGGCTCATTGACTACATGTGTAGCATCCCGTTACCCATGTTAGGGTTAGAATCGTGAATTTTGAAATTTTGTGAAAACTTTTGTGAGAAATCAGGATTTTGCTTTATCATGCATTATTTATGTGACATGCACATTTTGCACATTAATATGATTGTACATGCATTCATGACATTTTTCGGGTACAATTGAATTGTTTA
>JANZLC010000006.1:19304348-19321208 GCA_026413385.1 Erythroxylum gracilipes
TCTATTGGCTATTCAGGTTTGAGGTTTTCATACCGACACCGGGATCCTGGGTTTCGGGAAGGTCCCGGGAACAAAAAGTTTTTGTTTTCCGCTGCTGGAACATATGATGTTCCTCCCGGGATTTTCCTACATGCTCAACCACCAACATTAAGCATTTGGTGATTCAAAACCACATTGACATCCAAAATAAGGCACTGAAAAAAATCAGATTTACAAATAAAAGTCTGATCATTAAAGTAAAACCAAAAAAATTAAATTCATGGAACTTTTCTCAAATTCTATGTTATGTCCATCTCAAAATGCAGTTTTATAAGAAAACCCACCTCTCAAATTCAATGATAGCCTAAAATAGAAAATAACTTGCCATCTCCAACCTCTTGCTTGTCTAAATACAAATCCTTTATCCCTCTAAACACAACATGAATCTGAACAATTTTGAACCCAATCAAAACATATAGCAATATATTTAGCCACACACACTCGAAGCCAACACAATCAGAGTGACTACAGAGAACACATCTAATATGCTTCAACTTTTTTCAACAATTCGCAATTTGAGGGATTTCTACAAATGTTGTCGTTAATGGGTTGGCAAGGGGGCGTGTTACAAACTTCTGACCAATGCAATGTAGAAAGGAGGAAGAAAAACGTAAACGATGCCGACGAATACGTATCAGTAAATAAGTAAATACACAACGTAGTGACAATGACCATGACGAAAGGACTCATGTGACAAGTATCTAGAACCTTCTTTATACTGTATTAATATCCGTTGTAACAGAATATCAAGCAATTAAAAATCACGAGTTTATTGTCTGATTCTATTTCTCTCTCTAATTCTCTTTCTCTTTCTAAGTTTGTTGTGTGAGTGATTCAGAAGGGTGTGTGGGTTAGAAAATTCATATCATCTAGTATCAAAACAATGTTCCTCGGCGAGACCTAATGGAAAAAAGCACACACGAAGATGAAGTATGTCATTTAGAATATGGCATGAAGAACCTCCTGGAGGCCCAACTAAGATATGAGAAAGAAATTAGCAACATTAAATCCATGTTCCAACACTCATAAGAAAAATGGACAATAAAGATATCGAAACCTCTGTGAGAAGTATGGGAGATGGAGGGCACTATACAGTACCGATGAGAGTTCGACGGTATTGGGGTAAGAAGCTGGAGCTATCGATGTGAGCAGTTTTTTATAATAGACCATACCCCTAATGAGATGAAAATAAGGATGGCTTCACTACACATATAGGGGATAGCATAAGAGTGGTACCAACTTACGCTCATAAATCGAAAAGAAGTTATCTTGATGAAGTGGGAAGAATCTATAACCATGCTATGATAGCAGTTTGATGATAACATCTTTGAGGATCCCATAAGCGACTTAAAGGAGTTAAGGCAAGAAGGTTCAGTGTTAGACTATTGTGCCTTAATTAACTGATATTCAAATAAAATTTCATTACCCGAAGATTACTTGGTGGGGTTTTTCTTAAAAGGACTCAAATCAGAGTTTGGAATCACAATAAAAATGATGGAGCCTTAGACATTACATCAGGCTTATACATTGGTATACAAACAGGAAGTAATAGTCACAGCTAGTATTCTAGTATACTTTGGGAAAGGAATTAAAACTGGAAACTAAACAGGAGGAGGAATAAACATACACAAAGGGACTAGTTAAACGACAACGACTCCATTCAAACCACCTGCAAGGTAGGGTTGTTACTTACACCAGGGAACTAAGGTAACGTCAGTAAAACCAACAATTACAGAAATTCACAAGGAGCTAGAACAACTAGCAATAAGGAGTTTGATGAAAAAAAAGCTAAAGATTTGTGTTTCTAGTGCGACGAAAAATACTCTCTGGGACCCGCTACAAGAAAAAACGATTCCAACTATATATGGTAAAAGATGAAGAACCCATTGAAGAGGAACCTATGAGCGAAGAGCGTGAAGATAGAGCACCCTTCAATCTTAACATCTCACTAGAAGCAATGTGGGGCTTAAAAGACTAACCAGAATATAACCAACTAAGGATCATGAGGAGTCATCAAACGAAGCCCCTGCACATCCTCACAGATATGGGAGTACCCACAATTTCTTGGATGAAAAAGCGGTTCGTAAGGTAAATGCAAAGGTAATGAACATAAATACTGTAAGTATTACTGTAGTAGGTGGTTTAAAACTAGACTGCAGGAAAGTATGCAGGAATTTTGTATGAAAAATGCAAAGATTATAGTTCTCTACAGATGCACTGTTCATCAAGTTAGGAGGTTGTGATATGGTTTTGGGAGTTCATTGGTTGATCAGCCTCAATGGTGTATTGTGTAATTTCAAAAAGTGCAAAATGGAATTTCAATGGGAGGGAAAGGTGGTAAGATTAACTGGAACTCTAGAAGAACAAGCAAGGGAAGTTTTTGGTAAGAACCTTCACAAGTTAATTAGAAATTCTAACCAAAATGCTCTGTTAATGTTGCGCTTGTTAGTCCCTATATAATTCAACTCACAACATCTTGTGTTAAATGATGATCTCTGTACTTGAGATGAGATAGAAGGGTTATTAGTAGAATTCAGTGATGTTTTTTAGGAACCAAAACAATTACTGCCAAAAGGAGTATGCAATCATGCCATTCATCTCAAGCACGAAGTGGAGATGATAAACATCAGACCTTATCGTTACTCGAGGGAACATAAAGATGCTATAGAAAATTCAATGCAAGAATTGTTGGAGCAAGGTTTCATCCGGAAGAGCGTCATCCGTTATGCATCACCGATCATCCTTGCGAAGAAAAAAGACAACACTTAGAGAATGTGTATTGATTACCGAGAACTAAACAAGTATACTATCAAGAGTAAGTTTCCTATTCTGCTGATAGAGGAGTTACTGGAAGAATTGAAGGGATCGAGTTCCAACTGGACTTACGATCCAGGTACTACCCAATCTAGATGAAGGAAGGCGATGTGTAGAAAACAACATTCTGAACACATGAAGGCCTGTTTTAACTCTTGGTGATGCCCTTTGACCTTATGAACACTCCTTCACTTTTTAGAGCCTTATGAACGAAATCTTTAAGGCTTATCTACATAAATTCTTGCTTGTTTTCTTCAATGATCTTCTTATTTATAGTGTAAATTTCTAGCAACACTTGGAACACTTATGACAGGTTCTGAGAGTCTTACAACAACAACAGTTATTAATCTGGGGAAGCAAGTGTACATTTGGAGTAAGAAAGGTGGATTACCTTGGGAATTCTATCTCAGAGAGAGGTAAATAGCCAAAAAATAGAAATTATTCAATAGTGGCCATAACCGCGTACATTGAAGGAACTCCGAGGATTTCTGATACTGACGGGATACTACAGGAGATTTATAAAACATTATGGAATTATAGCGAAGCCACTAAATGTGTTGTTAAAGAAGCAAGAGACTGAGAAATGGGAGTGGAAAGAGGAGCAAAAGAAGGTGTTTGAACAATTTAAGGAAAAATTAATGGTGGCACCAGTGTTATTGTTACCAGACTTCACCAAACGTTTCATAATTGAGGCATACGCTTGTGACAAAGGTATTGGAGTTGTGCTTCAATAAGACAGGCATCCTATAGCATTTCTGACCAAGGCACTGACACCCAAGCACCAGGGACTGTCCACTTATGAGAAGGATTTTCTAGCCATCATGAAGGTCATAGAGCAATGACACCATTACTTGAACGACATGTTTCTTTAGGTGAAAATAGACCATCGAAGCTTGAAGTATCTTTTGGAACAATGCATCTCAACACCATTCCAACAAAATTGGCTCTCAAAACTTATTGGCTACAACTTTCAAGTAACCTGTGGGAGTGGAAAAGAAAATCTAGCAGTACATATCCTATCTCGAATCTCAAGCTAACAATTGTTAACAATGTCAGTGTCGCATATACAAGAAACATTATTCGAAGAGATTCGTGAAGGCTGGGAGAAAGACACCACTATAAAAGATATCATAAGGAAATTGGAAGGACAAGAAATGTCCTCTGATAATTACAAATGGAAGGATGGAATTTTAAGATGGAAAGGAAGAATTGTGGTCGGTTGTGATAACGGGCTTTGGAAGAAAATTATAACAATAGCTCACGA
Organism: Erythroxylum gracilipes; assembly: GCA_026413385.1. Taxonomy (NCBI): domain Eukaryota; kingdom Viridiplantae; phylum Streptophyta; class Magnoliopsida; order Malpighiales; family Erythroxylaceae; genus Erythroxylum; species Erythroxylum gracilipes. Next base: position 19,308,466 of record JANZLC010000006.1, read on the forward strand.
TAGTCCTCAAGGGGGAAACTTCGAAGTGATGACAACAATCGAGAAAATACAAGGCCTTTTTTACTGGAAGCAGATGGCCAAGGATGTTAGAACCCATGTCAAAATTACGTTAGTTGTCAACAAAGCAAGTATGATCATATAACATATCCAAGTTTACTCAAACCCCTACTGATACCTGAAGGATGCTGGAGAGAAATAACCATGGACTTTATCGAGGGATTGCCATCCTCTAGAGGAAAGTCATCTATATTTGTAGTAATGGATCAGCAAATATGCACATTTCACAACGATTAGACACCCGTACACAACATAGGATATTGCACAAGTGCTCATGGATCATGTGTTCAAACTGTATGGGATGTCAAAAAAATAATTAGTGATCGGGACCCCTCTTTTTAAATAGATTTTGGTGGGAGATGTTTAGACTACAAAATGTGAAGTTGCAATTATCAATAGCCTACCATCCACAGACGAATGGACAGACTGAAGCAGTAAACAAGACGTTAGAGATGGATTTGTGGTGCTTTTGCAATGACACACTATGGGAATGGACAAGCTGGATAACAATGGCAGAATGGTGGTACAATACGACACACCATACGACCATAAATACTACCCCCTTCGAAGTTCTCTATAGGGATCCACCACCACTGTATGTACCTTACGCGAGACTCGAGTGATGCTTGGATTGATCAAGCATTCCAGGAGAGGGAAGTAGAACTCCAAATTGTCAAATTTCATCTAAACAAAGCAAAATAGAGGATGAAGGTGCAAGCAGACAAAAAGAGATCAAAAAGGGAGTTTGAAAAAGGGTTGTGGGTTTATGTAAAGTTACAACCCTATAGACAACATTCACTACAACGAAGTCAGAATTAAAAGCTAGCACCTCTCTACTATGTACCTTTCCCGATCATCACCAAAGTTAATAAAGTAGCTTACACGTTGAAATTTTAAAAAAATCCACTATTCACCCCACTTTTCATGTATCACAGCTAAGGAGTTTTGTTTCTGAAAATATACTTATATTTAGCCACCTACCGTCTATTATGACAAATGTGGAGAAAGTTCCATTAGCAATATAGGACAGAAGGATGGTGAAACAACACAATGGGGCAGCCATACAATTACTAGTATAATGGCAAGGAGAAACCAAGGAGGAAGTTGCGTGGGAAATGTTGTTTGAGCTTTAGAAGAGGTTTTCGGAGATCAACTTGATGAACAAGGTAGTTTTTGAAGATAGAGGGGACTACGAGCATCTGACCAACATAATGCAAAAAGTAGGAATAAGAACATAAACAACATCGATGAATATGTATCAGTAAATAAGTAAACACACAACGTAGTGACAACGACCATGACGAAAGTACTCATATGACTAGTATCCAGAGCTCTAGAACCTTTGAACTCTAGCATCCCTCTACCTACTAAACCTCTTTTTTCCAAAGATATACATGGTTCTTTATCAAATGTTGATTAAAATGCAAATGTGAGTCAACCCATCCACAAGTCCTTGGAGATTAAGCCAAATTATATTCCACCTTCTAAAGTAGCTAATCAGAGGATAATTTCCCCACCATTGAAAATCCTAAATGTAGTATAGATAGATGGAGTTCTACTTTACTTGGCTTTTTTCTAGATAGAAGGATAGCTTTCACTGTGATGAAACAGTGGGCCTTTCATAATTGGATAGAGCATAGGCTGTTAGAGGTGCTTGTAAATAATCAAGATGTATTTCTCTTTAAATTTGCAATATATAAAAATTCTAAAAGGGTTATCTAGGCTGGTCTCCTTTACTTCTCCAATTATGGAGACCTGGTCTGAATCTAGAGGAAATCAAACAAGAGAACATTTCTATCTGGATATGTATCCATGAAGTTCCTTTGGAATATTAGATAATAAGTGGACTCAATTACCTTGCAAGTTATATTGGCAAGCCTATCTTGATGGATCAAGCAACTACTGAGATAAAGAGGGTGAATTTTACAAGAGTGTGCAGTCTGGTTTCCTCAATGGCTGAATTACCTAAGTCCGTACCTTTGATAAGACTCAATGAGGATCATCAACCAGTTGAGGATCAACTAAGAGTTCCCAATGCTTAGAAGCCTCAACCTGCTGTAAAGAAGGTCTGGAGGCCCATAAGTAAAGTGTTTATAATTAGAGATTTCCAAGAGTTATTGGGGGGTATGCAGTAGGATCAGTACAATGGTGATCCTGTATAAAACAACAACGCACCTCATGAGGGAAATAATAGTAGTAGCAATTAGGATACTAGTTTTGATATAGGAAATATTGAGGTATGCAACAGGAACAAAACAATGGTGAACCAGTATGAAACATCAATGTTTCTCTCTCTCGAGGTAACAGTAGTAGTAATCATAATGCTATTATTAATAGAGGAAATGCTATATTAGAAGGTGGTTCTTTAGCTTTAAAATGTAATAACCAAGCACCTGCATTACCATATACTGAGGAGAAATCACCTTAGCTATCAACCAACCAGAGAATGGAAACTAGATGTTTGAAGCTATCACCAGGAGGAGATCTAATAGGAAGAAGAAGACTCCTCTCCTGGACCCTACCTACGCTATGAACATTATTGCTTGGAATGTAAGGGGTGATAATACCCTCACCAAAAATCTTCTTGTAAGCAATTTGATTTTGTAGAATAAGATTCAGATTGCTGGTATGTTAGATACTTGAATCAAGAAGGGAAAATTACAACCTACTTAAGTGTTTCCTAACTTATCAGAGAGAGATCACCAACCAAAAATACTCACCTTAATGATAGATTAGTAATCCTCTTTGATACTTCTGTTGTTTTTACATGTCCCATAATCATTTTTAAGTAGGTAATTCATCTAGACATCTTAGTGAGTTAGACTCTTTATGATTTCTTCATTTCATTTATGTATGCTTAGAACACCTCTTATCAGAGGGATTGCCATTGGAATCAGACTAAAAACATAACACCCTCTATTAGAATTCCTTGGATCATCATAGGATATTTTAACTCCATTCTTAAAATAGAAGAAGCTGAGGGTACAAGATCTGTGGGAGTTCCAGGTTCAAACCTTAGGGATTGTATTGAAGAGGCTCAGCTTGTTGACATTCTAGAGCTTATTTCTAAGCTGGTGCATCTTTTTGACCTTAGAGTTCCTCTGATAGTCCCATTTGAAAAGTCTTTCTAATGGCTCTCTATACTTTTTTTCTTTTTCACTGAGGATGTTTTCCATTAATAGCTCACCATTATTTGGTCTTCATATGTTCCTCATTTTTATTTCACCCCATAATACTAAAAGCTTCAGGAAGTTGAGAGAAACATCAATTTCAATACATATCTTAGAAAAGCCTACTCTCTTCAACTTAGTAGTGTTCTCATTCAGTAAAGGGGTTTCCATATTGAACATGTACTCTAGCTTAATCTTTTATGTTCTCATTCAGACAAAGGGGTTTCCATATTGAACTTGTACCGTAGCTTAATCTTTTAGTAGACTAACATTCTAATGGGAGGTTGTAAATCTTCACTCAAATTAGTATATGCTTCATCTTAACCACTTTTTAAGTCTAAGCTAGCTCTCCATTTCACCAAAAACAAAGGTTTCTCATGGATATGTTAGGGTTTTATCCAATAATTTTGTGGACATTGTGCTCTCCTACAAGCTTAAAGAAGAAAACCTCCTCTTTGTTAGTGAGCATTTTCTAAAGACCAAATTTCTTCAGTTGTTAAAAGTCCATCTTTGCACAATAAGAAAGGCCATAATTTTCTCGATAAAGAATCCCACCAAAATGCTAGACCATTTCTTTTCTCCTTACTTAGCATTTCAATGGATAGGGAGATAACTTTATGGTTCTCACTTAAGGAATCAATAAGAAGACAGAGTAATATGTTATTTTTTTTAGTTGAGATGAGATCTCTAACCACTTGACCCTATATTTTCTTGAGGTGAGGAGATACAATAACATCTCTTATAGAAGGTAAAGTGGAGAGTTGAATGAAGGCGGATAGGATAGAGTTTATAATAGTTTAGGGATCAATCTACGATAGAGGACCAACAGTAAAAGAGATTTGAGACAAAGACATAGGTAAAGAGAGGAGCAAGCTCTAAGGAGGAAGAACATGTAATAAATATGTAACTAGATATTGAAGAGGAGACAAGGATGACATATGGTTCCTTTCCCGAAAAGAGAAAGAAACTAGACTAAGCAAAATGTGGGAAATACTCCTTCCTTTTGAAGAGCAAACATAAAGAGAATTCCTTTCTCATCCCTTTCAAAACATTTTTATTAGAATATGATTTCATTTCCTTCTTAGAGTTTAAGACTGAAATTATACATATCTATAAATACGTGGACACATGTACTTATTAGGATTTGATTTTTTATAAAACTTTTATGTCATTGTCAAGTATAATTTATTAAGGTTTAGAGGAAAGCGATAAATATTAAAATAGTTTATTAAGGGTCTATTTGTTTTCTATTTTTATTTTTGTTTTTAAATTCAGTAAAAAAACTTGCTTGTTTAAATTTTTAGTTTCTATTTTTAGTTTTGATTTCTTCTAGTTTTCAAAAGTTATGAAAACCATAAAAGTGGTGTTTATTTTCTGTTTATATTTTCCCCATTTGATTTATTATTAACTAAATATATATTATTTTATATATTAATTTAATAATAATTAAGAATATTTTATTTTAATATTATATAATTAATTAAATAAATAAATTTAAGGATAATTTAATTTTGCTTATAATTGTATTTAATTTTTGTAATTAAATTTAATAAATTAAATTTAATAATTATCAATAATATAATTAAATTTAAAATATCTTCAAAATATATAAATTTCAAATAAAATTTGATTTAATAATTAAAATATATTTAAAATAAATATTAATTTTTAAATTATTTATTTTAATAAATAAAATAACTAGTATATAAGATATTAAAATAAATATTTAAGTTTGATCTAAAATTTAATTATTATCAGTAATGAAATTATAATTATATTGACATTAACAACCAAAATAAGCGTAAGTGAAAATCAAAGCAAAATAAAAATAAAAATAGAACCCAACGGCTAAAGTGTTCTTATAAACTAAAAGCTTATGATCCAAAAAATGGACCATATTAGTTGTTCTTTTATGCCTAAGATTACTAAAGTATAAGTTCAAGTGGATAAATATTTTAATTAGATGTTTATTTATGTAAAATAAGTGTATTTTTTAACTATAATTTATGTATTTATGAGTTAAGAGGTCTAAAAGACTCTTCGACAAATTTCTATAATATGAGAAATTACTGAATTATAATGCTCATAAAGTTCTCAATTCCTTTGCCCCATCCTAAAGGAAGTTTATGGCACCGTCATGAAAGCCCCAGCCCCAGGTAATCACTGCAACAAATAATGTGGCAAAAGAGTCTTCCGACTTAAAATTTAACCAATTAGGTAGCCGTAGACCAATAAGTTCTTGACGGTCTTTATCGAGCTTAACGGCACCTCGCTACAGAACAAGAAGAAGCATATTTTTTATTTAGGTGCCTGTGCCTCTCTTTATTCTAACTATTCATTCAACATTCTGGTTTTTTTTTTATATATATATATATATAATTTCAATTTTGTGTTGGATTCCTTTACTTCTTGACCCATTAGCCAGATGGATAGTGTAGTATGAAAACAAACATTACAGCTGGACTGCACAAGACAACTTGACATCGGAATTGGGGGACACCGTCAAATGTTTTGTGTTACCGACGAAATGAAAGTGAGAGCTCAGCTAGGAATCCTAATCACCACGAACGACCATCTCTCAATCTCCGCCGTAAAAGTAAATCCAATTCAAACCCTAAGTCAGACTAACAAAAACTGAAAAGACTGGAATCACTCATTGTCGCTATAAATTCTAGGGACGTTGACATTTGCAGACTTGCTCCCACTGCAATATGCTTCTCTTTTTATTCTCTCTCTCTTTTTTTTAAAAATATATATAGATCGAGTCTTTCGTTCTGAAATCAATCATTTCCATCTTTTTTACATTTGGTTAACATGACTGTCGACTTTTTTTTCGAGTAACATTTGGTTTTGTAGTACGACGAAAACTATAAAGTACTACATTGCAACTACTCCTGTCAGCGTCTTCCACTCTTAGAACATGCAGTCAAGAAGCCATCAACAAAGCACCTAGCTTTTGGCCATTTCTGAGTTGGTCGATAATCATTATCATCATCGTATATATACGAAAACCAAAACAACAAAGAGTGACAAGAAGAATCCAACGTGTTCACGTGAAAGCTTTCGGGTATGAACATAAATAATTCTTATTGAAAAGAAAGAGTCGTGATTTGTATTTGGTTAGTATAAATTTATTGGCAGTGGTTTTGTATTAGATGAGATAGTAGGAGTGATGTCAACATAGCTGGCTGGTGGGGGATAACAACCCCACAGCTTTGAATCTCTTCTCTTGCTCACCACTTTTCCTCGTTTTCAGTATTATACACTTTCTTGTACAGCAAAATAGTGGTATTATCTGTATTAAAAAAATAAATGATTTTTCGTAGGTGACCTTGTACGGTGATTTTGTATACGACGAGACGAGGTTAAATGTTTGTTAAAGAGATTGAATAGTTTGGATTTGTTAGAGCCAAGATGCTCTGTACAATAGACAGGATGCAGAAATAAACTCAGCTTTCCAACTTGCAGTAGCAGACAACAATTATACTGGTCCACGGCCCACACAAAAATTTTGCTTATAATAACCCCCCTCTCTCTCTCTGCTTCATCTTTCACGCTGTCACCATCGCTATCGTCATCACCGTCATCTTGATATGCTTGTTCCGTCTAAAAAATCCCAACTTCTTCTTCTCCTCTGTAAAATGGGTATTTCTTCGCCGGCAAACATCAAACTAGTACAAACATTAAAATAAAAAAAAGGATGCTTTAAGGTTAAGGTTTTTATTTAATTAATTTGATTACTTGAGTCTCTTTTTGGGGGGTCTGCTTGCGAAAAAAACCTCAGTGGGTTAGAATGGTGGGATATGGTTTATTAGGTTTTAGCGATGGTGTTGTAGGTGGTGGGAGGAGTATTGTAAGACGAATAGTGTTTTCGGCGTGAGGTCACTTTCTGTCGGCATTGCTGTATCCAACGATGATTCCCGAAATTATTTGTTCTAAAGTACAAACAGGAAATTGATTTCATTCATTTATTACTTGCAATTGTTTCAGCTGCTTCCCGAGCTCCTCTGCGTCATCGTTCCTGATTTGCACCTGCTTTTATAGTTGACACTTGCAGCTTCAAGAATTGCCCTCGATCAGTACTGGGTTTTCATTGCTTTTTAGTAATTTGCCTGTCTTTCACAGCTATTGTGGAAAGTTGAGAGGGGTAGGGGATTTCATATTCAATGTGGGAATGTGGGTAACGATTACTTTTGTTGATCTTGGTACCGGGGTACCGACTCAATCTGCCGTTGGCAGATGGAGCTGAGGTTTCTGCAGATCTGGCTTCATCTTTCCTCAGAGAATACAGGTTTGATGAATTTTTTATTCCTTTTATTTCTCCTTTTGCTTTTCCTCCTCTGCATTTATCCAATGTCTGAACTTGGAAACATTGTCTGTATTCCGGTGGTATTTGTTAGATTCACATGTCTTCTTAGTGAATTTGATGTTGACATTTCTCATGCATCTATAGTGGAGAAGGCTTTTCAACAGACTTTGTTATATTCCGTTTGAAACTTCTTGGAGCCGTTCACTCGTTCCAAATTACCATTTTGTTTCTGATTGACTTCCCACAAGAACTGGATGGCTCTCATAAACAATCGTTATGGAATATCTGTGATACTGAAAGATTATCAACTCCTGTACTGATGTCGTCCGTCCTAAACTCCTAATATGCATTAAAACGGATGTTGCTTTTTCTGCACATATTTCTGTTTTATTTAATGATTTTGTTGTCGCTAATATATATATATATATATATTTGAAATGTGTTCTCCCTAATATGTTTTGTATGCTTATTTGTGCTGCAGATTCAATGTCTTATCCCATACAACAGAAATAAATTTCCACGTAGTTTTATTGTTTCCCAAGCCAGATGTCAAGGACTCTTGCGGCCATATTTGGAGGTGCTGCAGGAGTCGTGGCATTGGTGGGGATAATTATTGTTCTATGGCTTTTCCTATATCACAAAAACAGTGTTTCAAGAACTTCTGAGACAGGATCTTCTGATCGGTCTGTTCAAGGTACCTTTTGCATTATGTACATCCAGCTGGGTTTAAGGGGCAAGCAAGTCCAAACAATAATAAGCTCATGATTTTCTATGATGATGTACAGCAGGAAGACATGTTGGGGTTGAGTTATCATTGCAAGAAGCAAGGCGTTTTGACATGGAAGAATTATCTCTAGCCACAAAGAATTTTAGTGACAAAAATCTGATTGGGATAGGAAAATTTGGGGAGGTATATAAGGGTTTGCTTAATGATGGCATGCTTGTAGCCATTAAGAAGCGATCTGGAGTACCAAGTCAGGAATTTGTTGATGAGGTAATTCCGCATAGATCAGAATACTTGCATAGGATAAGATTTTTCCCACATGAATTGTTTGACAGTGTACGCAAAAGCTCTTCTTTCAATGGGTGGATTACAGCTTAGATTAACTCCAGCTCAGCTCATTTTAAAAGACTGGCAAAGTTTGTCTTATATGTATACATATGTGTGTATGCGTGTGTGCGCAAGTATGCGCATGCCCACGTGTGTTTTTGTTGTGTGCCTTATTATGGATGGATCTTACTGTTCCATTCACCATAGTTTGATGTAATTGTACTGAAATTATACTTAATAGGTACGCTACCTCTCACCCATTCAGCATCGAAATCTTGTAACTCTCTTGGGGTACTGCCAGGATAACAATCAGCAGTTTCTCATATACGAGTATATACCTAGTGGAAGTGTTTCCAATCACTTGTATGGTAACTCTCTTACCAATCACTAATATTTACTTTGATGATTTTAGCTCATATAGAGTCGCATATGTTGACAATATATGGGCTGCATTTTTCTTTCTCAGATCATCTACTGAACTACGTAATGATTTGTATAATATTGTCCGCCTATGTAACCATTATTAGATTTCATTGCATTCTAAAAGTCCTTGGAATTGTTTTCCAGGACCTAGTAAAGTTTCAGATGGCAAGCTGGAGTTCAAGCATAGACTTTCAATAGCTCTAGGGGCTGCTAAAGGTGATCCTCTGCAAAATCAGTGAGCATTCTGGTATCAGTTTTTCTTTTCTTTGGATACCATCTGGTGCAACCGCAAATTCAAAACTAATTTGGAATGAGGACATTGGTTTTGTAGTATAATTTTGAAAGTTTGCTGAAAACTTGAAATAAATTAGAAGGTTTGTCTCTTGTAAAAGGGTTGAAGCGAATATGCCACCTTATGTATTCTATTCTGTGCAGGATTGGCTCATATTCACTCTTTAAGTCCTCGTTTAATACACAAGGATTTCAAAACGTCCAATGTTCTTGTAGATGAAAACTTCATAGCTAAAGTTGCAGATGCAGGACTGCGTAATTTCTTGGGAAGAGTTGATATTGCCGGCTCGTCTTTACAAGTGACTGCAGATGATATATTTCTTGCCCCAGAGTACTAGTGAATCTTTCATGTTGTGTTTGTTGTTATGACGTAGTTTATTTACCCACCTCAATTGAAATTGGTTGTATACAGGGTGAAAGAATTCAGACGATTTTCTGAAAAGAGCGATGTATTTAGTTTTGGTGTATTCCTTCTGGAGTTATTCAGTGGGAGGGAAGCATCAGGATCGCCAATATTGGACTATAGCCAGGACCTTGTTCAATGGGTATGTTGCAGGTCATATTGCAATACTCCACACTTAACTCTATGCCCTTCTATGCTTTTGTCTAGCAATTTGATTACTGCTATTTATTACACTTTAACTTTGCTGAAGAAAACTGATAACGATGTGATATCAACTTAATCTCACCAAGCATGGTAAAGACAAGTGCTTGTTATAACTATTTACTTTCTTTTGACTGTTATGTTTCTGCTTCATTTATTTGCAATATGCCGCAGAATATATAAGTGGCTGCTTCATTTTTTGCAATATGTTGCAGAGTATAAAAGTGGCTGCTTAAATTATGGTCTGTTTCAGTACTGAATTATCTTCTGTTTCTTATAAAGGTGCAAAGTACTGAGGACTATAACCAATTTTCCACCATTATTGATCAAAGGATGGGGAACAGCTTCACAGCTGAAGGTATGGAAGGATTCATACAATTGATAATCAGATGTCTGGAACCATCGAGTGAGAGACGACCTGCCACTAGTTACGTGGTAATGGAACTTGACCAGATACTTGAGAAAGAGATGAGCGTGACAGTTGTTATGGGGGAAGGAACTCCAACTGTGACCCTTGGAAGCCATCTGTTTAGAGCAACAAAATAAAACATAAAATTCTGTTCACCAAGTTCATGGAGTGTAATTTCTGCGACTTCTTAATTTGTCTGTTGTGTGTTTTTGTACCCAGCTTCTGGAAGCTCAAAGAAAAACTTAATCCCAGCTGTTTGATAAGTGTACAAAAGAACAGCTGTATTGTTTTTTTTTTTTTTTCCCATTGTTTGATTATTACCATAAAAATGTAAGAAAAAGCTTGTTGTAAACCACATTTGTTGTTGATAATGTTCGAAGGTGTCGAGTCTTACAATTTATAGCTTTCAATTACCACAAGAACACGGGTTGTGAATTGTAGCAAGTGAAGGGTCGATCTTATAAGGAGGGTGAACTAATCCAATTCTAGATATCTAAGGCTGGAAAATTAATAAAATAAAAAAATGCAAAAAAATATGAATTCGAGAATTTGAGTAGCAGGAATTTAATTTGGAAAATTAAGACACAAATAAGGAAAATTGAGCAACACACAAGTCACAATGAAAATCACTCGAGAAAAATTACCAAGTTATGAGAGGAGATTTTCCTATCATTAATGCTAATCTAGCCATTTATACGTTAATGGGATATCATTTTTAGACTATCGTAAAGTTAACTACTCTTTCTTGAGTTATAACTATTAAACTCTAAATCATAAGCCCTAATTGAATTATAGAAATTGCAATCTCTCAATTAACAAAAGACCCACAAACTTAATTAGATCTTAAGCTTTCTAATAAACTATTGAGTCTCACAGAGGATCTCTCTCTGCACAATAACTGATATGATTAATCACGTGATCTATTGGATCACCTAACTCTCATTAACTAAATCCAATCATTTTTATTTGGTACACCCTCTCAGTTTATTACCGAAGTATGCAAGTAACACAATTAATAACAACACCCAATCAATAAAACACAAAAACAACTATATTAACATTAAATCCAGGTAAAATCCCGAAGGAAGAGTTAGAATATCATCAACAATCCAAAATTCATCATCATACAATTCATTTCAATCTTATACATTGAATGAACAAAATTGAAAACGGAAAGGAGAAGAACTTGGATCGGATAATCCAGAAGGTAGCAGCGTTGGAAGACCCACTTATCCAGGAAGTTAGTAGCATCGGAAGACTCGCTTCTTCTCCTCTTCTTCCTCTTCTTCTTCTCTCTCTCTCTTCTTTCTCTCTCTGTTTGAAGCTTTCCAAATGTTGCAAAAACTGAAGCTCCCTTTTAGGGTTAGATCTCTTTCCCTTATAGAATCTTTCCAATTAGGGTAACCCTAGGGTCTTTTTCAGGTCCAAAAAGTCCGAAAAGTCCCTCGAAAACTCAAGTTGGGAAGGTTGTGCGCATATGCTGCCATGCAAGCCACAATCGTGGCATTGTTATTTAGCTCTCTGTCACGATCATGGCAAAAAATTCCATGATCGTGGCTCTATGCATCCGGTTCTGTCAAAATCGTGTTGGCCACAATCGTGGCCCTGATTTCAAGTTCGACCCTTCTTCGAATTTTCTCCGTGCCTCAATTCTTGCCTTGAAAAACTAGCACATTCATCAAAACACCTCAAATATATAAAATTGAAGCTCAGAAACATACTCTGACCCACAAAACGCTTAAAACACAAATATCTACTAACACAATTCTAACATAAACACGCATTAAACAATCAAATTAACAACTAAATACAAACTAAACTACCCCCAAACGTACAATGCAATCTACAACTATCAAATAACAAAGTGAATGGGGAGATTTCAGTTAGTGTGCAAATAACCATTTTCATTTATCGGTTGGAATATGATTGTATTTGTGTAGTCATATCATTACTTGAATAATGTTGAAGATCACCAACTAATCTCATAATACCATAATATTCCAGGGACTAATGCAAACAAGACAATTGACATAACAAAAGTGGTCCAACCTAGAAGACCTAGAAAAAAATTATATTGATAATAGAAATGGTTAATCTTGTAACACCCCACTCCAGCGGTGATATCCGAGTCCGTGCCCCGCGAGGGTGGCGTACTAAGGTACTCAATCATTCAAAATTCGGTATAAAGTTTTATTTTTTAAAAAACAAAGTAATGCACACATACGCGGAAATCAATTTTTTTTTAAGTTATCCACTCTTTATTTCATAATTATTTGCATTTACAACATTTCAACCATTTCATAATTTATCAAAATTTTACTTTCCACTTGGGCCCATTTCTGAGTCAAAACGCTATGATTTCACAAGATTAGTACACTTCATAATCCATTACAAAATACTTGTAGTCATAATTTCATTGCATTACACAA
>JANZLC010000006.1:19325256-19338497 GCA_026413385.1 Erythroxylum gracilipes
TAAAACAAACCATTTCAGATTTCAAAATTTCATGTAAATGATGTAGTGCATAACATATGACCTTATTCATTTGATCACACTTAACATGCCTTATAAATACAGACATCTGCATTAATGCATCAATAAATTTTTTGAATCATCACACATTATGTATTTTGATACAATTAGAAAGCACTTCTAATATAATCTCAATTATCAAACTTCTTAGACAATTGATGGTTTGGAATTATCGCAATATCATAATCACATAACAGTGAAATAATGCATAAGTATGAAATCATTTCTTATGCTCAAATTGAGCCCATTCATTCTCACTTGAACAAACTTTTCATTCGTTATAAACATAAGCATTTGTAATAATGCACCAATGAATACAATAAGTAATTACACGTTACATATACTCATCTAAGTTCCCAATTCTCAAACATTCATAATAACACATCACTTTTATCATTTAAATCACATTTGTGTTCACAAGTATACTTCATTCCTTTTAACAACTTAGAAGTTGCAAAATTAGATACTTTGTTATCTCATAACACCTTTATTAAGTTGTTACTTTAATTAAAAATCCAAATCTTATACAACCTATAATGAACTTATTTCACATCAAACTAGGTTTATTTTACACATTAATTAAGTCCAATTAAACTATTATAAAGTACCTTAACCTTATATGGTCCAAAAATTGTCCAAAACCGATCTTTTCTCCTTCCTAAGTACTTCCCATAACCGTGTGAATAAGCCTTATAAATCTCACGATCGTTTCCAAAACTTGACTTCTTCACTTCCATTCGACACCTTCACCAAAGACCATCAATTTCACTTCAATTCCACCTTATTCATGCTTCAATACCTCATCAAATTCATGTCCAAACCAATTCAAAAATCATTCACTAAGTAACCTACAAATCAATATCTTCCACATATCAAAACCAAACCAGAAGTTATCATACAAGGATCATTTTTTCATCATTCATTTATCCTCATCTTAACACATATTTCATGCCAATTACATTATCATAAAACTTGTATTAATACAAGCTATCAAGTTTAGAATTCCCTTAGCTAATTACCTTCAAATTCCTTCTTCAAAGAACTAACCAAAACAACCCTTCATGTAACTAAAACACTTTCAAAAGTTTGGGAGATGTAAGATGATCTTAACACTAAGATGATAACAGCATAAAAGGTAGTATATAGTAGCTTTCTTGGTGTAGTAACTTACAAGGATTCCAACAGAAAATGATCGCAAAAACTCTCCAAAGTTGAGAGGAAATGAGAGAGTTTCAGTGGAGATGCTTCAATGAAGGCTGCAGAAACTTCTTGCAAGTTTAACACCTAAGTTGCTAGGTATCCTAATCTTGGAGGAGCACATGTCACCAATGCATGTATCACATTTGTCCTCCCTTTAAGCTACCAAATTTCACACACCTATTAGGCCATTTGTCACTTAATCAATGTTGCCAATTGCCATTCAATTATACTACAATTTGTCCTTTATTTACTTATGCCAAACGTTATTAAATGTATAGGCTTAGTCATCCAATTTTCATGTACCAACTTATCTTGCCACTTGACATTTTCATTGTCCAAATGTACATTTTAATACATCAATTTTCTAATGGTATCGATTAATTCCAAATCACTAAGTATGATCCATTAAACTAAAATTCAAGGTCAAACCAAAATTCAAAACATATACAAATTACAATTATGTCACAATTTAACACCTATCAATATGCCTTCATAAACATGTAACATTTTAACTAGGGTATAATTTAGGGCCATACAATTCTCTCCCCCTTAAAAGAATTTTAGTCCTCAAAATTCATACCTGATAAGTACAGCTGAGGATACTGAGCCATCATAGTTGATTTCGGTTATACTTGAATTTCTTGCATAGGAATCTTATGTATATCATCAGACTGATATCTTCTCAACATAGACTCATGAAACACATCATACAACTCAATCGATTCTTCAAGAAGAGCTAACTAATAAGTTATCATACTAGTCTGATAACTGTTGTACACATACATCGAATCTAACTTGTACCTCCTGAATATTCTGGCATAGAATACCTTGTGGATCTAAGTCCTTCTAGCAATAACAATAGTGTCATCTCATAGTCAAGAACCTAATAACATAGTTTGGATACTTTACAACAAACAAAGTACATACACTCTCTATAGTATATCCAGCTTCTCGTGCCTAATTCTCATACTTATCCAACTCCAATATTCACATCTGATTTGTTCAATACTCATTTGTTCCTAAAAATGGAACATTTGATCTATATGATACAATTCAGTGAAAGTTCTCATACAAGAGATTTCTTTTCTCAATTATCTGTACTGTTCACGAAATTCTTATCAGTCAACTATGTCGTTGCTCTTCAACTATTCATAATATTTCAATAAGATTATTTACTATCATATCTCACATAATCAGAATGTTCTATATACTAAAGCTCGGTGAAGTGATAGGCATACACTTTTACTCTTATGCCTTGGTATATACCATCAAAATCATTGCATCTTATCTAAAGATTTATTTTCCAAAGGTCACCAATTAATATCTTAAGCTGACAATACCTTGACCTCAATTTCTATCATATTTAAGCATATAATACATATGTACATCGTAATATCATCTTCCAAAGCAACCACATTATCAGATATACACTCACAATAACTTATCAACTTAATCTTGAGGACTTCTACATATATCACTATCATTTACTTCATCTTATTTACATATGTTCTCAAGCAATTCAAAAATACAAGATTCGTAATCATTATGAAATTCTAATATCAAACCAAATGTTATAACCTTATACTGAATCACAAACTTTCAATATGATACCTAAACAACCATTCCGGTTCCAAGTTCAACCTCTCAAGCTAACAGAAATTTTGGTTTTCTTTCAACTTTCCTTGCACACTTTAAATCCCATCACTTTTACTTACATCTCTATTCTTTTCTCCGTATACCAAACAATGTAACACCTGCATATACCCCCTAGGAGGATATGTAAGTGTCACACAAAACAGAACCGAAACAATCCAAAACATACCAAACATTCCTTACGTGCATTTCCAAAAACTTGAGCAATATACATTATATATCAGTAAATAATATTTAAAAACAAAACATAATAAACATCATACATAATGAACTTATCAAAATATATGCCATATATATTAAATCCATTATGTAGTAAGGTTATTACAAATGATTTATAGGATATTACAAACCTTATCCACAAATATACAAAATGTCTCATTACATTAAATACAACTCAAATATACATCTTTAAAAAAAGAAATTCTTCTTGGCCACTGCAGTTGTCTTTGTCCCAATCTTTAAACCTTCTTATCAAAACCTACATGGAGGAAAAAACCACCTTGCTAAGCATAAAGCTTAGTGGGGAATAACTAAACATAATGCATAATGGCTATTGTTTCTAACAGTCATCTAACATTCATATATACATATTCAAATCATATCATAACGATCTTTAATTGTTCATAATACAGAGTAATCCAAAGATTATGCTCAGAACATAATATGTTTCATCAATCAATATAGAACATTCTTACATAAGATTAAAACTCATAAATATCATAACAGAATGTACAAGTATTAGAATTGAATATCAGAATAGGATAGAATCCTTTTAGATCAAAATATGACTTACATCATAACATAACAAAATTTATTTTGTATCGTAACAGAACTTGTTTTTATCAAAACTGAACATGTATCAGAATACAAAATAAGTTAAAATGATAATCCTTTTTATAAAAGTAGGTAACGAGACCAGAATAAAAGATACCATGATTGGTATCTGAAACAGAAGTAACTAATGTCTCTAAATTAGGGGACATCGTAGTATCAATTATTAAAGGACACCGTAGTGTCAATAATCAGGGGACACCGTCGTGTCAAGTTACAGGAGCAACTGTAGAACCTTCTAGGGATGCTTATTTACCCACGATGCGGACTTGGCAGTTTTTAAAACAAACCATTTCAGATTTCAAAATTTCATGTTAATGAAGTAGTGCATAACATATGACCTTATTCATTTGATCACACTTAACATGCCTTATAAATACAGATTATGCATTAATGCATCAGTAAATCTATTGAATCATCACACATTATGTATTTTCATACAATTAGAAAGCATTTCTAATACAATCCCAATTATCAAACTCCTCGAACAATTGATGGTCTGGAATTATCTCAATATCAGAATCACATGATAGTGAATAAGTATGAATTCATTTCCTTATGCTCAAATTAAACACATTCATTCTCACTTGAACAAACTTATCGAGCCTTATAAACCTAAGCATTTGTAATAATGCACCAATGAATACAATAAGTAATTACACTTTACATCATGTACTCATCTAAGTTCCCAATTCTCAAACATTCATAACTAACACATCACTTTTATCATTTAAAACACATTTGTATTCATAAGTATACTTCATTCCTTTAACAACTTATAAGTTCCAAAATTAGATTCTTTGTTATCTAATAACACCTTCTTTAAGTTATTACTTTAATTAAAAATACAAATCTTATACAACCTTTCATGAACTTGCTCCACATCAAAATAGGTTCATTTTACATCTTAATTAAGTCCAATTAAACCATTATAAAGTACCTTAACCTTAAATGGTCCCATAATTTCCCAAAACCAATCTCTTCTCCTTCTTAAGTACTTCCCACGACTGTGAGAATAAGCCTTATAAATCCCGCGATCTTGGGATGAGTGAACTGAAGGTTCACTCACCCACAATCTCCAATTTGTTGCCAAAACTTAACTTCTTCACTTCCATTCGACACACCTTCACCAAAGACCATCAATTTCACTTCAATTCCACCTTATTCATGCTTCAATACCTCGTCAAATTCATGTTCAAACCAATTCAAAAATCATTTATTAACTAACCTAAGTAAATACATCAAAACCAAACCAGAAGTTATCATACAAGATCATTTTTCTACCATTCATTTATCATCATCTTAACCCATATTTCATGATAATTCAATTATCATAAAACTTGTATTAATACATGCTATCAAGTTTAGAATTCTCTTACCTAATTACCTTCAAATTCCTTCTTTAAATAACTAACCAAACCAACCCTTCATGCAACCAAAACACTTTCGAAATTTAGGTAGATGTAAGATGACCTTAACACTAAGATGATAACAACATAAAAGGTGGTATATAGTTGCTTTCTTAATGCAGTAACTTACAAGGATTCCAAAGAAAATGATCCCAAAAACTCCATAATTTGAGAGGAAATGAGAGAGTTTTGGTGGAGATGCTTCAATGAAGGCTGCAGAAACTTCTTGTAAGTTTAACACCTAAGTTGCTAGGTGTCCTAATCTTAGAGGAGCACACGTCCCCAATGCATGTATCACATTTTCCTCCCTTTAAGCTACCAAATGTCACACACCTTTTAGACCATTTGTAACTTAATCAATGTTACCATTTGTCCCTTATTTACTCATACCAAATGTCAATGCACTAGCTATGCCAAATGTCACTAAATGTATAGGCTTAGTCATCCAATTTTCATGTATCAACTTGTCATGCCACTTGACATTTTCCTTGTTCAAATGTACATTTTAATACATCAATTTTCTAATGGTATCAATTACTTCCAAATCACTAAGTATGACCCATTAAACCAAAATTCAAACCCACTAAGTACATTTTAATATTCATTCTAGGCATTCTATTTATATTTTATTTTATTTTTAAGCCCTAAGATGTAACTTTGGCATTTTGTTTGAATTTTAATACCTAATATCTATTCTAGGTATTGCATTTTTATTTTCAATCCCTAACCCCTAGGTAAGACTATAATTAATGTAGAGTATAAACTCTAAAAAGACTAAACCAATAGTGAAGAGTGAAAAAAATTTCATCGATATTCATAAATTCATTTAGCTTTGTCTCTCGGTATTCATAAATTCATCGGATACAGTTCATTGAACACTTTATAGGCATAAGAAATTCATCCCTAACTATTAAGAAAAACACCGATACTTGGCATTCTTCACCAACAGGAACACATTCAACCACATACAGAACCCTTAACAACTGAAATAGATGCAGACAAAAAAAACAAAATCAACCAAAACTGACCCAAACAAAAGCTTCCCTAACAACAACAAACAAAAAAATAGAATACCAAGTGCAAAGGAGGACTAACTAACTATGATGGACGATTAACCGAAGACCAAGACGACGATGACAATGGCTGGAACTGAAGACGACAATAGTGAGGAAAGAGGAAAAAAATTAGAACTTTTATACATTTTATAGAGGGGAAGGAGAGGTTGTCGCGGTGTTTAAACGTGATAAGGAAACGTCATTTGTGGTTGATCAAACAATGTCGTTCTCCTTCTAATTAAAACAACCCTACGTTATTCGAATTTACCTATAGAATGATATTTTCGTAGGTAAATTCCCAATGGAAAAATGATTTCTTTGAGAATTTCCCTACATAATGGTGTTTTGGTAGGGAATTTCCCTATGGAATGGTGGTTCCATATTAATTTACCTACAAAACTCTATTTCCATCGAGAAATTACCTAAACATTTTTTTCGGTAAATTTCATACACATTTTTACCAGGAACCATTTGTGCCCATTTTTATGACGAGTTTCATTATTCTGTTGCTAACTTTCATCGGTAAAGTTTGGTCTCCTCCTTTATCGACAATTTTTCTGTCGCAAATTACCTTTTTTCCTGACAACTTTACCTATGGATAGCAATTTTTTCCGCTAATTTAGTACAAAAAATTTTCTATAGGTAATATTCCATCGGTAATTTGCATTTTTCTTATAATAAGACGACATAATGTAAACAAGATCAAGTTGTCTAATTTTATCTCATGCACATCTAGAAGTTGAGTCATCTGGTTAATTTTGTCATGATTGAACCTTAATGGAAATAGCAAATGAATGCCGAAGGTTTTAGTTTGTAATGTCATCTTGTTTGTATTTCCATGACAAACTTGGAAAAAGAATGCTCATCTAGACAATGTTGTTTTTCTTGTTGTTGTGGGGTAGATAACATAATGTTGTGAGGAGATTTTGTTGGTTTATATCCTATAATCAATTGGTTGATTATAGTTAACTGAGATAATTATTTAAAGAAATTTTTATCTTATACATATTTGTTTAATTAACTAATATATAAGATAAAATATAAATGCACATTACCAATTAAATTATGATGAAATCATAATTATAAAATTCGTATTTAATTTATGTATAATTCTTAAATTGTTTCTAGTCATTATTCTGTTGAGACTGAATATTAATATTTTCATAAACAAACTAGTACATGTTATGTTTCTTCTTTATGAAGAAGTTATTGATCTTATAGACTAAAATATGAAGATATTTAAATCAACATGTAAGTGTTTGTTAGAAAATAAGTTCACTGAACTGACTTTACATGAGAATTTCGTTTGGAATATTACTTGTATGTCTATAGAACTTATCATTGTAATAATTGTATAAGTCACTTTTGACTTGAGATTTCTAAAGTTTCTCATATGATGATTGTTATGTTTTGATATTATTTATGACGCATCTAGTTAAGGATATCTTATGAAAATAGTTGAATGATTAATATAGAATTCATTACCCTAAACTAATTAAGAAGAATATTCTATCGTTCTCCTTTAGTATTAATTCTGCAAATACTTGGCCAATATTGAATGACACTTTGAAAATCATTTTAAAATGTCATTAATAAGATTGAATACTAATAGTAAATAATTAATATGATTAGTCTCAAATAAAATAAATATTAATTTCATGTCCTATGTCTTATTAGAATATCATATGATGAAAGGAATTAATTATACAAAAAATCATGTACGAAAAGATTAGTCAATACTACTTTAACATTTGTATTATTTTGGTAATCATTATGTATTACAAGACACTAATATTAATTTATTTAATCCTAAATATGATCTAAAGTTATAATTTATATCCATTACTAACATATTTAAGAACTTAATAAGTTACACAAAAATAATTTGAAGAGGAATAAAGGTAACTTAATCAATTTGAATTTTATTGTAAAGTTTCAGCAACTTTAGAATTAAATATGTGATATTTAATAAATAAGGACCAGTATGAGAAATTAAATCTTATTTGAACTTAAGTGGTATTTAACTAGAATTAATTACAATTTTAACTAAGGTTTAATCGAAATTAAAATTTTATTTAAATTAAATTATTAAAAATTCAAATTATATTACAAATAGGTTTAAGTTATGAAAAGATAACTTTTTTTGTTAACCCTCTTTACACCACTTGTAAAATTCTCAACCTTTTGGTATTACTATCGTTAGAGGTAAGACACGTTTACGACTAAGATAGTTGTAATAAACTAATTTTAGGATCGATTTGAGGGAAAATTTAAAAGAAAAAAGATTGAGTTAGACAATAAGGTACATCATATTATAGAATTTGAAGTCATATTGGCTTTTGAAAAATAAAATAAAAAAGAGTTTTGTATTTATTTTTTTACATATAGGATTAGGTCTCACCCCAATTTTTCAACAGTAGTATTAGAATCCATTTTAATTCTATAATTTAATTAAGAATATTTGATTATTATTGATTATAATTTTAAAATTGTACTATAAAAAATTTACAAATTAAATTTGAGTATTAAAATATGAAAAATCATATTAACATCCTGTAATTGCAAACTTAAAAAATCATATTCGAATTGGGTTATTCTTGAAATTTGAAAAGTTCATAATAATGTTGCCACATAATAAGTTTTAGAAATCAATGAAGTTGCATCATAAAAGATAGGGATGGGAGTCCAGTACGAGCTTGACCCAAAGTTAATGGACCAGGCCTTAGTTAATCAAGAGCCTAATCTAACCCAAAGCCCGATAACTAAACCCAAAATGACTCAGGCCTCCTATGGCCCAGTCGAGCTCAAGTCCAATCTCGGGCCAAGCAGCCCTATGCCTAGCACATTGCCACCCCTAGAAGATGAAGAAATCTGAAAAATGAAAAATATTCCATCTTTGTTTTCGAATGGACTAAAAGACAACAAAGAATGTGGTTTTTGAAACCAATCTGTTCATAAGCCACCAAAACAACCAAAATGGTTTTGATCATTTTGTTGTTGTTATTTGTCACCACAAGGAATATAACAGTAGCCAAAACATGTTTATAATGTTTAAGGAGCATTTATGTTCTGAGTGGTGTGTTAGAGTTATGGAATTGGTGAGCTTCTTAAAGAATTTGGGTTGGAAACCCATGTTCACTGGTTCCTTTTAATAATTTGGTGATGTGGTTCTTAAAAGACATAAAGGTAGCTTGGTAATGAGAAGTTGATGGTCACTTATGATTGTCACTGTTGTCGATGACTAAAAATAACAGTTGATGTTTGTGGCTTCTCCTTAGTAGCAGTTGCACAGTGTTGTCAGCTCACAATTAGTAACTACCAAAGATCTTGTTGGTGATCAGTTGTGTACCTAGTGATGTTGTCGATGATGAGTGGCTGATAAGAGAAGGAAAAAGTTCAAGATCTATGAGATGGGGGATATCATCTAACCAAGAATGTTTGGGTAGTACCGACATTGTGAGGATGATGGTTCACTCTTGTCTTGAAGAAGATGAAGGCTATTATGTTGATGCTCTCTATGGTGATGTTGCCAAATTAAGGGATAAAAGGTGGCTAAGGCTTCATATTGGGAGATTAGGGTTTGGCAAAAGAGAGTGGTGCTTGGACACAAAGATAAGTTATCCTAAAGTAAGGATGTTTGGGTTTAAAGAATGAAGTGAAGTACTATGTTTGGGACGACCCGTTTCTATAGAGGCATTATATAGATCAAGTCATAAGGAGGTGAGTGCCTAAAATTAAAACACCTTTGATTTTAGCCTTCTACCACTTGTATGCATGTGGAGCACATTTTGGGGTCAAGAGGACTGCCTATAAAGTATTGGAGAGTGGCTTCTACTGGCCCTCATTATTTAAGGATGTATACATCTTTTGCAAGTCATATGATAGGTTTCAAAGGTTAGGTAACTTGTCCCATAAGAACCAAATGCCACAAATTCCCATTCTTTTCTGTGAAATTTTTTATGTTTGAGCTATTGACTTTATAGAACCTTTCCCTTTATCTTTTGATTTTAATTATATATTGATTGTTTTTGATTATGCTTCCAAATGGATGGAAGCTAAATCCACCAAAACTAATGATGCCAAAAGTTGTTGCAACTTTTATCAAATCTAACATCCTTTCTAGGTTCAGAATGTTAAAGGCAATCATAACTGACAAGGGAACCCATTTTTGCAATAGGGTAATGGAAACAATGTTTAGAAAATATCACATCATGCATAAGATTTCCACCTTTTACCATCCCAGACCAATGGCCAAGCTGAAGTGTCAAATTGAGAAATTAAGTCAATCCTGGAGAAAACAGTTCAGCCCAATGGAAAGGATTGAACCTTAAGGCTGGAAGATGCATTGTGGGCTTATAGAACAACTAAGATTAGATAAAAATGGATTGACGACTTTTATTAGTAAGATACTTATATTGCCATTTTATTGATTGAATGGTCGCATCAAGTTTGAATAAGTTTCTCTACTTAATCGCTACAGCCTTTCATGGAAAGGAAGAATGTTTCAGGTATCCCTTCTTTCTATCCGTAGGTTGTTTCTAAAAATTTTTTTACTTGGTTAAACACAGATTTGGCTGCGCGTAAAGCTTCTTGAATATTGCATTTAGAACCCCCTTGTGCTTTCGCCTCAAATTCTTTTATGAGTGTGAATTCTTCGGCTTTTGTTCCTATCTCAAAGTCTTCTTCCACTACTTGACGAACTTCGGAAACTCTTTGTCCACTTCTGAGATCTCCTTTTCGTTCTTTTAAATTTTCCTGAATGAGCTCAATTGTTCGTATGCCAATTGGGATATCTCCATATAGACTGATGTTTAGGAATCCATGTCATATTCCAATGGAGCTGCAACATAAGGCTTATTATAGAGCAATGTAATATGAATTTTGATAATGCAGGAGTGCATAGAAAATTGCAATTGTAAGAGTTGGAGGAGATGTGGAATAACTCCTATTAGAATGCAATGATATGTAAAGAAAAAATGAAGGCTTTTTATGACAAGATGATCCTATTGGCTTAATCCATTTGTTGTTACTCACGTCTTTCCTTTTCGTGCAGTAGACATATGGAGTTTGAAAACAGAAAAGACATTCAAAAAGAATGGCCATTGCTTAAAACCATATTATGAGGGCTTCCAAATGGAGAATATGAAAGTGTTGATGCTTGAAGATGCAAACGACATCACTTGATGAGAGTAACATGGAGTCAAGCCAATGACGTAAAATAAAGGTGCTACTTAGGAGGCAACCCAAAGGAAGTTCATTTCTTTTCATTTACATTCTTGGATATGTTATTTATGTTAAATGCTTCATTTCTTACATTTGATGTTACATTGGGGACAATGTAACTTTTAAGTGTGGGGGTGGGGATCTTAGTTTTCATGCATGTTTTTCAACTTGTTTTTTTTCTTATGTGTATTTCGTAGGTGTTTTTCAAAATCAAACAAATAAAAAAAATTCTCTTTTTCTATTTCTTTTAAGACTATATAGTCATAATTAGAGAATGAATTGAGTAGAAAAATTAATGGCAACTTTAGTATGCACTTTTACTCTTGTGATTGGTCAATATACATTATCTTTAGAAGAGTAGTGACTGGTGGTAGACACAAGCTAGTGAGATTTTGAGCCGTTATAGACTAACACGTTCATATAAGTCTTATTGTCTTTTATTTATATATGACCTTTATGACATGAACATATTAACTTTTCTTTGATTTTCTATTCAAGACCACATTTTTATCACCTGCGTTAACATGGAAATGATATAGGCATTCTTAGTTTCATAAGCTACATTAGCCAAATAGCCCACATGTTGATATGAAATTTTCATTTATTAAGCCCCCTTAAGCTTTATATGTCTTTTCTTTTTTGTGCTAACCACTTTATATGCCTTAAACCTAACCAAATGTCCTACCCAAGCTTTAAAGTTAGTGGAGCATTTGTTTATTGTTGATGTTTGTGGATGTACAAAAGTGTAAGTGTGGGGGTGTGCAAATGTGTGGGTTGGTTATAATTGTTGTAATGTCATTTTATGTTTTATCAATGAATTCCAATATATGTAGCTTCTTTCAATTTTTATTGGAAAAAAAAAGAAAAGAAAAAAGTAAGAAAAACAAAAAGAAAAAGAAAAAAATGTTTAAATAAAATTATCAAGGAGGAAATGCATTTATTTTGCATAGTTATTGATGATTAGTTTTCTCCTAAAGTTATATAGAAAGGGTGATTCTAGTATGATGCACATGAGGTAGATATTGTTTTGAAGGATCACCACTTATAGGTATAATGTATTGTTTGTCATCAATTGTATGAGTAATTTCCTCTAATTCCTTATGCTTTATTTAGTTTGTGGTGTGAGAGCTTGAATATAAGTTGTGAAACATAGTTTTGCATTCAGCATATTTGACGGTACCCAGTTTTTGGTGAATGTTAGTTTGATATGTTTGTGAGTGTTGGAAATTAGGAAATTAAAGAATGAAGATGATGTTAGAAGAAAGAAGTATGTCACAATCATAACATTGAAGTGCAATCATAACACAGAGGCTGAATCATAACAGTCATGATCATGACTCCAAGTCACGATCGTGATAGAAGGTTTTCAAAGTGCAAGTCTTTTGGTGTTTTGAGGGTTCAGGGCTATTTTTGGAAGCAAACCCTAAAGATAACCCTAAGCCCCTATTGCAATATATAAGAACATGAAAAACACCAAAAGAGGTAGCAACCACAAAGCAAAGTAGATCAAAAGTAGAGAGATCACAGAAAAGATGCAGGGAATTCTAGCATTCCAAACAAAGGAGTCAAATAGTTTTTATTGTTTTCCTTTTACTTTTTTCATTATCCTTGATGTGTAATTTGATTTCTATGATGTTTAACATGTCTAAATATTTCCAAATCCAAATTAGGAATTATTCTGGAATTATTTTATGACTTTAAGTATTGTTCATTTCAATATATATTTGGATGTTTGTTGTTGGACCCCAAACCTGTTTTATTTATTTTGAGGCATGTTTCGAATTTTTTTGTGGTCTTATTAGATCAATTCATT
>JANZLC010000006.1:19338597-19370547 GCA_026413385.1 Erythroxylum gracilipes
TATGACGTATGTAAACGATGATTGGTTGATGTGTTGACTGATTGTGCTTAGATTATTATGTATGGCTTCCGCGGTTTTTGTCAGTTATTAGTCCCGACGATTCACCCTGGGTCCAGCCTTGGGGTCGGGACTCGGGCCCAACGGTATTCGTTTGCGTTCGGTTCTGGATAGTTGGGCTCTGTGAACGGGGTCCAGCACGGATGGCCGGGCTCCGGGAGCGGGGTCCAGCATTTGTAATAATTTTCATGCATAAACTTTACAAAAAATTGAGAGAGTGAGTCAAAGTACAACGAGAGGTGGAAATTTAATAGACCCACAGTTATCAAATTAACGATCAATCAAAGAGAGTGTAACGATATTGCCAATTGTGAAGGTAAATCTTTAATGAAAGATATTGCCGACAGTGAAGCTAGCCACCGTGTCATCTAAGAGAGTGATTATTCGGCTAAAGACATCGAGCCATATGCAAATGCTATTAGAGCCCATTAATGACTCATAGTGACGAGGAGAAAATGATCGACGATATGAATGAAGTTGCCATTTAAGAAGAAATAAAAGAACAGAGCATGAAGGATATAGAGTTTGAAGAATATAAGGAAGTCTCTATTCAAGAAGCATATGAAGAAAAGGAAAAGAAACAGATGACAGTCGATATGGAGCTTGAAGAATATAAGAAAGTCTCTTTTCAAGAAGCTGAGGAAGCAGTAAAGGACGAAGAATAGATGAAAGAGGACACAAAGCTTGAGAAATGTAAGCAAGTCTCTATTCAAGAAGCAGATGAAGAAGAGGTGACGAAGGTGAATGTGGAAGAGGAAGAGCAGTTCACCTTCTTACAATAAAAACTGTTAGATTCGATTGACGATTTAAGGTGTTTCATCATTCCCTGTTTCATTGACAGTGTGTTAGCAAAAAGGGCGTTATTGGCCTTACTTGGATTTCTTAATTTGATAAATTATGTCCTTTTCACTATCTTGCAACATACAGCTTATTTACAGGCTACTAAACTGCCATACGAAGAAAAGAGTGACAACAAACCACTTATTACAGACCCAAGTTGAGGGTAGAAGGCAGAGTACGTCAAGCTAATGACATGAAACAAACACTACTTGGAAGGCAACCTAAGAATTAGGATATTTTTATTTTTTATTTTATTTTATTTTTCAATTTATTTTGTTGATGCTTTGTTATTTTTATTTTTATTTTGTAGGAAGTGAATTGTTGGAATTTGATGGCATAGAGTGTCTCCAAATTTCATCACCCATACCATCACCACCAAAACACCATAAGTATTCTTACTACAACTTTTTCTTTGTTATTACCTATCTTTGAGGATAATGTGCTTTTCAAGTGTGGGAATGTATATGCAATTGCATATCAATTGTATGTGAATTATGCATTTACAATTTTGTTTGTATGAATGTGTCAATGGCAAGAATTGAATGGAATTGGCTTGTTTTGAACATAGTCATTTAAATTGTAAAGGCATAATAACTTATGAATTTTGTGTTTTAAGTGTCTTTATGTATGTTAATTAAGATATGACACATATTCTTTCACTTTAGGGAATTTTTTTGTATACATTTATAATTACAGTGAATCGAATTGGTTAGCATTATTAGTTCCATTTCACGAGAATGATTGACTAAGAAGAAAAGAGGTAGGGTAAAAAATAGTAAAAAAAGTGTTAAATTCCTATTTTGCTAACCATTTTTAAGAAAATTAGGTTAAGAATAGAGTTGGTAGCCAGTTGAGAGATGTGATATAGTTGAGTAACTAGGCGCATTCACGGCAAATGTTTATCTTCATGTCAAAAGGATAGAATTACACTCCAGCCAAGCTAAATAAAAAAATGACTTAATTGAGTAACAGAGGGAAAGTCATGACAAGTTGTTTGCCTTCACGTGAAAAGACTAGGTTATTATCAAAAAATGATGTTACAATAAATTAAACCTACCAATCTTTTAACAATAGCAAGAAATTTCATGGAAGTTTACGTAGTGATAGTTTGCCTTTTTGATTGATTAATAATAATAAATACATGCTTACATGTGCCATAGGTGTATGAATAGGATGTTAATATTTTTATCGATATGTATATTCAACGCACTTAAACATAAGAGGAATAAGTTACTAAGTTGGAAAATTTTAAGTGATCGATGTTTGAGATTAAGTTAAGTCTATGAGATTTGATGCCGATATTGACGGAGAAGGAGCTTGGACATAGTTTAGGCCTAGAACATCTATCAATCAACTCTCTACAAAATAAACATTAAAAAAACCTAATTACGCAAAGCATACTAATTTTAAGGTCACTAGCTTTAACATTTTAGAGCCATTATTTTTCAACCAACTCCTCTTTTAAATGTTAAGGCCCTATTCATTATCACATTAGGACTCATGCTTCTGATGTCCAAAATTTTCACTCCCATAGCTCTCCTTCTCTTTTTAATTGTATCTACCGCTCTCTTTTCTTATTCCCCATCGGTTTTCAACTCTAGAAAGGGTGGCTTCTCAAAGGAGGGTACCATGAGTGCTTCCATTCTTACTAAAGAATTTGGGTTCTTTTTACTAATAGGGAAGCCTTGTGGGTTAAGTGGGTTCACACAATTATTCTGCAAAGGAAAAAATTTTGGACTATTTTACCTAGCAATGGAAATTCGTGGAGTTGGCGGAAGATCTTGTCTGTTAGAGACCAACTTGGGAACCAATTTTGATTTAGAATTGGGAATGGTATCTCTACTTTTTTATGGTAGGATCCTTGGAATCCGAGAGGTGTTTTGTTGGCTCACTCGAGTCCACGATTGATCAATGGGTCAGATCTTCCCATGAATGCCAGAGTATCAGATGTTATTTGGCATAATGAATGGAGGTGGCAAGATACAAATATGGAGCCTATTTGCAGCCTAGAACCTCTTCTTTATCACCCAGATTCATCCAGTGAGGATAGACTAGAATGGCTAGCCAGCCCTTCCAAGCAGTATACTAATGATTCAGCATACAATCTCATGAAACCGATCAATCCGATGGTGCCTTGGTATTCACTAGTATGGCATAAGGGGAATAGTCCTCGATGTTCCTTCATTTTATGGTTGGCCTTTCAGAACAAATTACAGACTAGAGATAAACTACTATTTCTCCACACCCCCAACCGATGCTCTTTGTGTGTTTTGGATTTTGAGACTGTTGACCATATATTCTTTCATTGTTCTTTCTCAAGATCAGTTTGGTTCAATACTCTTAACCATTTTAACCTTACCAATCCTCAACTCACCGATCTCCATTCCATCCTACTATAGGTTAACATGTCTCCACCCTCTAACCATAGTGACTTTCATACCTTCTGCATTGTCTTGTCTGTTGTTGTGTATAATCTGTGGTCTAAACGAAACCTTCGAACCTTCTGCAATGAATCCTCAGATATAGGGAGCTTTACCTCGCGAGTGATCTTACAAGTTATAGAGCATCTCCGTTTAAACATTGAGAGAAGGCAACTGTGTGTGTGTGTGTTCAGTTTCATTTTATTCTTATTGAAAAAGTGCAGGTTTCAGTGACATATTAGGGGTACCGAGGAGGATGTTATATACTTCCTTCACACTGATAATAGGCAGGTCATCAGGAGGCGATCCATTTCCTACGGCGGTACTGTTCAGAAAGGTATATGAGTAGAAGACAACCTTGACCGTAGACAAGGAAATAGGACTTTCTCACTTTTTCTTATTGAGTTATACTGATTATAGTTTTGATTTTATGGTTGGAATATAATTATTGGACTTTTTTTGTTGTTATCATGCTTGCTGGTGAAATTCTGTAACAAGGTAGTGGATTTAGTTTTCTTAGGCTTCTCGGTAGGCAGTTTGTGAAGGAGTGGTGTTGGTAGTTTTCTTCCACGCCTTGCTCACAGTATATTACGTGAGCCCTTTTGGTAGGCTAGAGATTTTTCCGAAAATCACTAGTTGTGTATATAACATTTTCTTATTTATATAAAAGTTTATACTGAATTACCAAAAAAAACTCTTGCTTTAATTTAAAACCCAACTTCTCCTTTCTTGGTTCTCCTTCATCCTCTACTTCCCTAACACTCACTTCTTCTTTGTAGCTCTTCTCTTTCTTTTTTATGCATTTATCCACTATATCAATCCTTATACAAGAGCTACTTTCCTTTAGATTATTCAATACTGTATTCACATTGAATTCCAGTTATTCATCACTAATCTGAAGGATGAGGTTGCTTTCATGGGCATCTATCGAAGCTCTTCTTGTGTTCAAAAAGGGCCTACTAAGAATTAATAGACAGTTTTGTCTTCTTTAAAGTCTAGTATGACGAAATCCACAGGAATAATAAACTTGTCCAATTTTATAGGCACATCCTCCACCACGCCAAATGATTTCTTTATATATTGATCCACCAACTAAATAAGCATGGAACTTTGCTTCACATCTCCTAGCCCCAATTTCATAAACATTAACGGAATTCTAAATTACTTATAATAAACTCCCTAGATCTTTCAACTTTGAGGGCATGTGGTTAGTAATTATGGAGTTATCGCTTTCCATCATAAAGACTGTTTGGTTTTCATTTCAAGTCTACTTATTTAATAAGATGTCTTTAAGAAACTTTGCATGCTTTGGTATGCTCTCCAAAGCTTCCACAAAGGGAAAGGTAATTTGCAATTTATTTAACTTCTCCATGAACTTTGCAATTTGCATATCCATTTTATTCTACTATAGCCTTTATGGAAATAGGTTGGTGCATATGGAAGAGGAGGAACATAAGGAATGACATCTTGCTTCTTTTCATTCTTGTGCTTTTTCTTTTGGTCTTCTAATTGGTGGGATTCAGTTTATTTATCAAATAGTTTTTTCCAACTCTTTCCCACTCTTAAGGGTGATGGCCTTTAATTGCTCCCTTGGATTTGCTTCCGTGTTATTTGGGAGACTCCCGACACTTTGTGTAGAAAATGCCTTGGCTAATTGACCTACATAAACCTCTAAATTATGAAAGGAAGATGTATGATTCTTTACAATTTGGTAAAATTTCGCTTCCATAGCATTCAACCCATCCATTAACTTAACCATCTATTTCTAATGAACCGAGTTGGAATCCTAATGGGCCTTGAGCTCTTAATTGATTCCCTGCATTATTAGACTACAAAATATTTAGGTGGTTCTTCCACATAAGATTATAAGTATTTGAATAGGGATTATTACCTCCCCTACCCTACTGTGCTCCTATAAAATTTAGCTACTCCATATTGTTGTTCCCTACTAAGAAGCAATTAGCTATGATATGACTTTCATGTCTGCATAGCTCACATCTATGTTGAATTGCCTTAAGTGGACTAAAAGATGTAGCTTTCAGGTTGTTCCATTATTTGGCTAGATTTGCTACTGCAATATGTAATGTTGTCACTGAATCTATAGTAAGCACTCCATTTTGATCTCGAAAGGTTGACTACTATTGAATTTTTTTCGATGGCCAAAGATAGCTATTATTTGTCATCTCTTCTAGCATATCGTGTGCTACCTCAATTTTTTTCCTTATTAAATATCCACCTGTTACTACATTAATGGTGCCTCTCATGAGAGGGTTCACTTTGTTGTATAACGTTTGCAAAAGGAACTCCTTTGGCAAGTTATAATATGGACAACTCCTTTTCAATTTCTTAAATTGCTCTCATGCTTCATATAAAGACTTCCCTTTATTTTGCTATAAATTTTTGATTTCCTTTATAAACTTCGTAGTCTTTGTCAAGGGAAGTACTTAGCCAAGAAGACTTACATCAACTGCTCCCATGTCGTGAGGTTCACTAGGTCAAGTGAATTCAACCATACCTTCAATCTTTGAGTGAAAAAAGAAAGAGCCTCATCTTGGTTACACCTTCTATTAACCCATTGTACCTAAACGTATTACAAATCTTCAAGAAATTAGCCGGATGAGTATTAGAATCCTTATTAGCCAGTCCATAAAATTGCACGTTAGCCTACAGTATGTTCATTAGTACTAGTTTTATTTCGAATGTATTAATTAGTTTGCACTGATGGTCTTGTAATTCCTTGTTGATTCGCATTGAACCCTAGCCTTATGAAGTCCACAAGGGTCCTTTGTTTTTCTCCTTAGTTTCTTTCCTCTGCCATTTTTCTTTCTATTACTGCTTAACACTTCATTTTTTTAATCTCTCTTTCTTGGTTTGTGATGTCAAAGGTTGATGTATCTTCTAATTTGCTCATGCTTCGAGTGATTCTTGTGTTCATGCACCTAAAATTGCACAATAGAAGAGTATCAATTCATTTTAATTTAAAGGAATTCAAATCAAATAAGATGCCAATTCAATCCTCGACAATAATGTCAAAAACTTGTTTGCTTAGTTTAAAGTATGTAATACCACAAGTATACATATCGTATATTATAGTCAACAAAATATTGTTCCCACGAGGACTAGATTAATCACCTAACAACTTGAATGCACTTTGTCTAAGGTAATAAAATAAATTAATTGAATTGAAATAAACTAATAAAACTAAACAATTGAATAAGTGAAGCTAGGAATAAGAATGAAGTTAATCAATAATAGAAATTTAGGGGTTATTCTATCCTTGTTTTGTCTTCCATTTTATCTTGATAATTCAATTATCCTTGATCCTAGATATCCTAAGATTTTGATTACCCCCTCTTGAGATCTGATCAAGTAATCCCAATTGAAATATATAATAATTGAATTGCAACTTCTCAATTCACAAAACTACTCCTAACTACTCAATTGGATTTGAAGTAATAATGACGATAAGTAACTCACAATTAAGATTTCTCTTCAATTGTTTATTAATTTGATATTTACAGGTCTATTAAGTTACTAACTCTCATTTCACAACTTAACACATATAACTTTGATTCGATCTCTCAATTTCTTATCAAGTATAACGCTATAAATACCACAAAGCATTAATATATTGAATTCATCAAGATAATTTTATACAAAAACAATTCAAGAATAAACCATATTATGGATTTAGAAATTCATAATCATGTTTAATAAATCACTAATCATAATTAAAATCTAAGAAAATAAAATACAATAAGAGAAAAGATAGAAAACATCTTTAAGTCTTGACCTGGAAATTCTACAAAATTGGAGTTGTTCTTGATGTTTTTAGTTTTGAACTCATTGTTTATGATGTACAACCTGCTCTTTTTTATTTTTGCTTTGTTTTTGTTTTTCTTTTTATACTACTAAGCCTTCTACAATTCTTCTTAGGATTTTTCCACTTATTTTGGTTCCAAAAATTGCCTCGAATGTCAATAATACAAAAATCTCATAAGCTAGAAACTTCCTTTACATGATCGTGCATTGTAGATGAACAATAATACATCACCATCCAAAATCGCTAGCACAATCATGCATAGGATTTTAATATTATGTTTCAAGGGTTGTTTTAAGTGTTTTTTAGTGATTAAAAGTAGAAAATTTTGAAGAAACGATGAAGAAGGACTTGAAGATTAGGAACATGTATACACGATCGTGCATTGTAGATGCACGATTATGCATCACCATCTAAACTCTCTTGCATGATCATGTATAGGATCTTACTAGTATGTTTCAAGGGTCGTTTGAAGTGTTTGTTAGTGATTAGAAGTAGAAAAAATTGAAGAACCGATGAAGGACTTGAAGATTAAAAACATTTATACATGATCGTGCTAAGGTTTTCATCCTCATGCAGCTAACATACACGATCGTACATGTTCTTATTTTTCAAGTCCTTTTTCATCTTTTCTACATTTTTTTCTTGTTTCCACCCACTAACAAACACATCAAACAACCCTTAAAATATAATATTAAGATGAAATTCTTGCTCCAAAACTATCAAACAATTAAAACACATAAAAACACTAACAATAACACAATTCTAAGCCCTAAACACATGATTATCATCTAAGAAAACACTTAAAACACACTTAAACATTAGAAAACATACTATAATATACACCTGTCAATTAGACAAGTAACTCTTATTTATATTGACTCCTAAAACTCTTCTTGTAATTCTACTATAATTCTTCTTTCAAGGCAAAGAATAACCTTTGGCAAAGAGGTTTTTTCAATCTTCTTCCAAAGTGAAAAAGAAACTTCTTACCACTTAGAAGAATCCTAAGTACAATACCTAACACCCTAATAAAGGATTACATCTCAAATTTGTCTCACTTCTTCACTTTGAGTGGCTCACTCACACAAATATTTGATAATGATGCTCAAATGATTGATAAACTTAGAAATGTGTGTATAAGAAACCCAAATAACTTTTTAATGGTATAGGACCCTACTAGTTGTTGGAGCCAAGAACTAGTCATTACAACTACTATTTGTAAAATACTAGTCGACTAGTATAATATATTAGTCGACTAATGTACATTGAATGCTCATATTCACTAGTTGTTGAGAGACTAGTCATCAGTAGGCATATTGGTCAACTAATACATTAATCAATATTACAACAAACTCTCAATACATCAAATTTAATGCCTTTAATCTATATTCTTTGACCATTAACCCATATATGTTTACCAATCACCCTAAAAACATGATTTTAACAAAATTCGAATGCTTAAAACCAATTTGTTTAATGCAATAATGATTTAAACACTTCCAAAAAAATTTCCTAAAGAGTGTTTGAAAGATTATCAGGTTTTTCTTCCAAAAACAAAAGCTTCAATGTCTCTTAATGAATGTAAAGACTCATGTGATGAAGTGAACTGAAATGTTCATATATGGGGAGCCTTTTAAAACATCAAAATAACAAAGGGAGATTACAAATAATAATAAAAAATGAAAAAAATGACCTTAATAAACCTTGAATTTCTTTTTTCCTTGATTTGATCTTTATTTCGTCAATTGTAAACTTCAGCTTCTCTTTATCAACTTCATAAAATATCTTCTTAAGACCTTAATGAGCCTTGATCTTCTTATGTTCTTGGTTTGATCTGTAACATCCCAAATCACCCACTTACAGATATTGTCCGCTTTGGGCCTTGGCTTTGCCAAGCCCTCACGGTTTTGCTTTTTCCGAGGCCTTCTCAGGAGGTCACCCATCCTAGTACTACTCTCACCCAAGCACATTTAACCTCAGAGTTCTGATGGGATCCAGTGCATTAGGCCATGGAAGATAAAAATCATTACTTTTATCTTCACATAACTAAGGGTAATAAGGTAAATTCATCTTGTTTGGTCAAAGAAGAGTCAAATTCTAGACCCTTCTATTTTGTACTTTTATTATCTAGTGGCTCATGAACTGTGTATATGTAGATAAGTTTATGATCTTGTGAGTTAACTTTTGATTGCCTTATGTTTTGTAAAAGATTTTATGTATGAACTTTTGATGCTGTTGTTGAGATTGCCTTGAGTTAAGATTGCCTGGAGTTGGGATTGCCTTGAGTGGACTAGAGAATCCTGAAGTTGTGGTTGGATGTGAACATAGAAGTGTGTTTGAAATCGTTTGCAGGTTTTGGGATTTTTAAATTACAACCGTTGTGCTGCCTAAGTTTTTCAAAAAAAAGAGAGAAGATATTCAGTTAGCCTTGCATAGTCAGATTAAAAATATTGCGAGTGTTCTTAACTCGAGTATGTGGCGGTTGTCATGGGCCTGATGTGGTACCGGGTCATGACATGTCTTTATTTCTTTAGTTGTAAACTTCAAATTCTCTTTATCAAATTCATAAACTATCTTCTTGATTTTATGGCTTCATTTTGTTCATATATTTCTTTTCATCAAAATATTACACTCAATAGTAGTAATTATGTTTTGTTATCATCAAAATATCAATTGGAACACCCTTGACTCAACATTGATTATTGAACTTATTTAAGTTAAGAGTGATTAAAATTGATTTGCTTGAGTATAAGCGAAAGCTTAAGTGCAAGGACACTTGATGTCAATAAAAGTTTTCATGTATTTCAAAGTATTTTTCTAGGTTTTATACTTAAATTACCTTTATTGACTCACTTTATATTATGTTTTTTGCCAATTGTGAAGATGTTTCCTTAGGATGAGGGCTATTAAGAATTGGAAAAGATTTCAAGTGAAAAACAAAAAGGAAATAATTTCTAGTTGAACAAGGTCTAACATACGACCATTTATCCCTTATGGACAATATATAGGTAAGGATACAACCTAGAATATAGCCTAGAGGGGGACTGAGGCAGAGAGAATCTCTAAAGAGCAATATAGATTGAGGTAAGCTCATGTATATAGCCTTAGACACAGACACCTAATGTTACTTACGCATAAAAATATATTTAAAATGTGGAAACCCTAATTTGAGGAGACTCTTTTGGAATTTCACTCTTTTCCTTTTCAAAACTTGGGGTTAACCATTAGGAGGTTGACCAACCCTTTTAAGGTCAAACGTAAAGTTATTTTTAATAGATAAATAAGATTAGATATCACCATAATGGACCAATCTACCCAAAAATATAAAGGTTTTCATATATAATTATTTTATCATAATGTATTTTATTTTATCAATTGTTTTCGATGACGCAAACATGATTCATGGCTAAGTATTTTTATGTTTTGATATTAATTAGGACATATCCTAGTTAATGATAACTCAATTGGTGGTTATATAGGATTCATAACTCTAATCTAATCAAGGAGCATATTCTATTATTCTTGATTAATATTGATTTGAGAAATCCTTGACTAAAGTGAAATGATATTTTGATGATAGTTTTCAAAAAAAAGAATCAATTCTTAATATTGAAAATTTAATATGAGTAGACTCTAATAGAGTAGACATTAATTTCATACTCTATTTCTAATCAAATATCGTATGGTGAAAGAAATAAATTATACAAAAAATCATGCAAAAAATATTTGTAAAAAATACTTTAATATCCCTAATATTAAGGTTATCCCTAAAATATTTGACTTAATTGTAAAGTTTGAGAAGCTTTACAATCATATACAAGCTATTTCATAAATAAAAATCAATATTAAATTTTAGATCTTATCTAGACGTTATTTCAATTTAATTAGAAGTAACTATAATTCTAATTAAAGTTTAATTAAATTACTAAAAGGTATGAATCCTAAATAGGTGTATGCTCTACAGGAGTTAGCACTTCTACCTCTCTCTACACTATTGATATTCTCTCATTCTGCTTGTATAGATAGTATTAAAAGTTAGATACTTATGTCATTATGATGGTCTTTATGTAACCTATAAGTTTGAGGGGAACTGTTTAATAAGAAGCTAAGCTCCATATAAAGGTATAATTTATGATTCATATTTTGTTTGTTTATAAATTAATTATTTTATAGAATTAAAGTGATTTTGACTTTCAAAAAATCATGAAATTTTTTTATCTCTTCCATTGTACTTGGGATGAAATATAATCTATATTTTCCAACACTAATGACATTCAAACTGCACTAGCTGACCCGGCGGAGTTGTTTAGATTTGAAGAAAGTCAACTTGGGCATAGTCAGCTAAGGCAAATTTGCAACATGGCGAATTGAAATGAAGGCCAGAGTGATCATCATCAGAGTAATTTGCATGAAAACGTGTTCTTTATGAATGAAAAAGCAGTGTGTAACATGCCAAGGTTGATTATGGACATGGAATAGGGTTTGCCAGCGATATTGGACGATGAAAATGATTCCTCCTTATGAATAAACCAAGAGTGGGATTCAAATGGATTGTTGTTTATTGGGAATTTATCGGTCACATTTGAAACTTCTAATCACACTTAGGATGATATATATAATATGGTTTTTGTTATGAAGAAATACTAGGTCTTAATAGGTAAGCGATAAACAAATTGGCTTAGAAGATATGGATTCGGCGATATGAGTATATATGAATATGCATGCATATATTGGGGTCACGGGTACACTAGGATGCTTCATGATTGAACATTAATGAGACTGGTTTTTTGTCATTCAAATATTATGAAAGAAAAAAAGGAGAGAGCCTCTTTAAAAGTGATTCAATGACCATATTTTTTCAATAAATAGAGGCCTTAGATCCCATTTAGAATTGTCATTAATAATAGTTATAAAAATTCCAATTTCTTATCCTTTTCTTGTTAAAGTAAGTCATTTTGCTTCTCTAGAGATAAATACTTGTTTTAAGGGGACATGTAAGTATTAATTTTTTTCTCAAGTTATACCTTTTAATAATTGATCATTTTATTTTGTAACATATGCTTATAAAAATATACACATGAATCTACTCGCAGTACTGAATCCACTGCCAATTCACTTTCATGTCTCAACTTATCCCGTCTGAACATTGACCATACATGATAACCTGTAAACCAAGAGCACATACCAGCCTGGCACTACACAGGAAATATTGTTTGAAGCCATAGCTGTCCATGAGCCTTAAAGAGACAAATTCCCAACCCTCCTTTTTGGCAGACATGAGTGAAAGCACATTCAATGAAAGAATCAACATCAACCCAAGTTATCAACAATTAATGCAACCTGATGTTTGGAATTTACAAAATCAAGAGGCCAAGACTCTGGCAGAGATTGTACAAGGACAACGTAGAGTAAACGATGTGAGGAGGAAGTTAGTTGCACTCGCACAAGATATTTAATAGGCTGATTATGGAATCAATTGCTAACACCCTGCTTTGCCTTCAGGATAAGCTCTTCAGTTGTGGTGCCAATGATCTCATTAGCACGTTTAAGACCGACAGAATAGTACCTTCCAAGAGTATCCTGTATCCAAAGATAGATGTATATGCAAGTAAAGAAGAATTTTATAACATTCTCCTTCTACAATGTAAAACTTAGAGATTGGACTTGGTAACTACTGACTTTGGCAAGTTTCTGCTATAATATTACCTCAAAATCATTCAATTGATTTCTATTGCAATTCTGGTATTACCCACTAGTTGCATCAAAAACAAATATACCAAATTTGGTTGAAGAATTAAACAAATTCTCACCCGAGAAACAATTCCCAACTTCTCTAACTTGTGAACTGCATCATCCACGTCAAAATTACAGCTCTCATTGAACTCTTCTTTAATTAGCTCCTCACAACGCAAATCCAAATCCTACTTAAAAATTTTAGAAACTTAAACATAAGTGATCAGCAATTCACCGAGAATTGAGAATTCACTGCATAGACATGTTCAGATATATTTGTGCACATATTTAGGGAGATATTGAAGAATGCCTGCTTCGTAGCTTTGCCCTGCTCCATCAATATAAAGAAAGAAATAATGACCTCCTTGACCTGCAAGAGATTAGGAAACATGAGCAATTTGGTGTGTTATCAATTAACATAAGATATTCCCATAATTATTTAGGATGTTAACTTGTTACATGCTTGAGTATGGATATGATGGCTACAGTTCAATA
The DNA here is from genome assembly GCA_026413385.1 of Erythroxylum gracilipes. Lineage (NCBI taxonomy): Eukaryota > Viridiplantae > Streptophyta > Magnoliopsida > Malpighiales > Erythroxylaceae > Erythroxylum > Erythroxylum gracilipes. The sequence goes on from JANZLC010000006.1 coordinate 19,351,966, forward strand.
AGTATGTATCTAGGACCCTTTAGAAGAGCATATTTCTTTCATTTTCATACTATGCAAAGTAGAAGAATTTCAATATCCATATAACCGCATGGTCAAGGCACCATATGTAAGAGTCAGAAGTCATCAAGCAGCGTTTGAGACAATTATGTTAATTCTTAAAACTGTAACTACACAACAATCATACTTCGAGCGAAACATGCACAAGGAATAGAATGTGACAATAGATAAGATGTTTACTTAACAGCTGATTCAGAACTTTGATAAGTCAAGAAGTAGTGACAGAATGATCTGGAAAGCCACTATATCCCTAATGCAATATGCAGTTCATTCGAAAGAGGCAAGTACGACTTGCAACATGATTGTCTGGTTAAAGGAAACAACAAACTTAAGACTAACTTTATGTTAAATACACACAGAGAGAGGGGAAATAGAGGGATGATAACAAGTAGGAAGGATAGAGACTAACCTCCTGTTGAATGACATCATCACACAGGTGAAGAAGAGTACCTCTTCCACTATCTAGTTGTTTATCATACATGGACTGTGTAATTAAATTCTGATATGCAGCCAAGTTTGCCTGAAAGCTGCAAGTAGTCACAGAATTAATACCAACATAGATGTCAGTAGAAAGGACCAAGAGAAAAATATTCTAGATCAAGAAAGATTTGAATAGATCATCAACAAAGAAAGATGGGCATTAAGTATACATGAACAATATATAGGATGCATTAATAAAAGAGTCAAGAAACAATATACTATTGCAAAGTATGTACGGTACAAGAGAATAGATGTTAGAAGTACTTTAAAAAATAGCAAAAGAGGGAATAGGCTATTAATCTCAACCAGGCCAATTAACCTCTTTCATATGACCCAAAAAACAATCCAGAGCAAGCACATTGCGAGAAAATGAAACTAGTTTGTGCTGTGAACACCAAAGAAATAGAGGTAACACACAAAAGCAGAACATGACTTACGTGAAATATGTCTTAGCACAGTAACCAATTACAGTAGAAACAACAGCAAAAATGACCCAGAGATCAGCTTTAGGCATTTCAAGTGAACTAATGACAGCAACCTGTTTAAAAATGCATGTTATGTCTTTCCAAAGAATGAGTGAATTGTAAACAACAGTTAACTGAAATAACTTATTTTTAAAGCTCACCAACCCAACAATGGCAGAACCAAGGAATTTGACCCAGTCCATTGGAGTCAACCCAGGATTTTTCTTTTCAGGCTGGCAAAATTTGTAACAGACTATAAGTCAGTAATTTAACTTGATGCAAAATAGAATAGGTCACCCAAAATCTTACAAGAACTATCTCCAAATCAGCCATTGGAATGTTTTTGAAATGCTTTACATATATCCCTCGTTCATCTTTTGCTTTGGTCCTTGCTCGTCTGGAAATTCATCATTCATTAACACGCATCGAATAACTTCCCATATTAGAAAAGTTAGATAAGAAATTATCAATCATGCTACCCTCTTTACCACAAGGCAATGAGATAAAGAATCTGTTAAATCACAAGAGTATTATTAATGCAAGGGCATTGCTTGACATGCAACAAATAGGAGCGCATATCTTCAGCTTCCTAATCTAAAAGATTCCTTCATAACAACCAACCATGCTTGGAAAGAGAGGGATTTACTATATCATGTCCAACTCATTACAAGCGTTCCATCAAAATATACAATAGTGCAAGACATACTGAGAAGAATCTCGTCCAAAGAAAATAAAAGAATAACTAATGAAATAAAGCAGTACCTGTAAACAACTATTATCCTATCAAATGTGGGCTCCTGGATTGTAGTATTGCTCAGCAAATTCTTCACACTGGGAGAAGGTAGAGAATGGACATGAGGATCGTTAAGCAGAAATAATCACAAGGAATGAATCATCATGTGCAACTTTATTTAACAAAGGCATACTGGAGGACTGCTTATGCCCATCACCATACATATGAAAAAGCTTACTGCTTTGATCATTCCAGAAAATGACACAAGAATCAATTAGACAATGCAAATAATTAAAATATTACAAAGAAAAAAAAAAAGACATCCAGGAAAAGATTTTGAAGCAATTGAATTTCACAAATTACATCAAGTTTCAAGATGTAAATTTTTTAAATCTGAACATCTTCAATTGGAATATTCTTTTAGATTAAACCACTCTATTCATTCATATGCATTCGTTTAAGTAACTAAATAGCTTCAGAATCTGGCATAAAAGATCAAACCAGAGGCTGAATTACCATGATTCCTTAAACCTAAACATGTATATTGCACAAAGGTAACAGGAATCATTCCTCAAACAATCAAGAATAAATTTAGAGAAATCTGACAAGACCTTCTTAGGAGTCAAATTTTGATATATATGAAAATTTTCTTTCAAATGCCATATTTAACCTTAGTTCCATGTTCTCCAAACGAATTCTTTCAACAAATAAATCCTCCTGATCTGTTTCAGACGGAATTTCATCATTTTTCTTTGGATGTTTCTCGTGTCTTCTACTTGACGTTCTGAGCAAAAGCTTTTCTATCCTGCAACAATTATGACCAACAAAAGAAGCAAATGGTCATGATAGCAAATGCAGGTTCAGTAAAGAAACTACAAAGTGAGAGAAAATATTAAGGTCAAAAAGCATTTATGTGCCATGACATCTTTAAATCTTGTACTATACACTAAACCAATCTATTTCAAAAGGAAATGCACTAAACGTCAAAAGTCATTTGTGCCCTGACATCTTTAAATCTTGTATAAGCCAATCTATTTCAGTAGGAAATGCACTTAAGGACAAAAATCATTTATGGGTCATCAAATCTTTAAATTTTGTAATATCCTAAGCCAATCTATTTCAGCAGGAAATGCAAGTAAGGTCAAAAATCATTTATGTGTCATGACATCTTCAAATCTAGTAATATATCAAGCCAATCTATTTCAGCAGGAAATGCATTTTTTGAAAGCATCAACATGATGCAGAAGCTGAATAAAGTTAAATAACATGTTAGAAAACAGTGATGCAGTTCACCATCCAAATCACTATGAAACCTGAATTCCTTAACGACAATGATAACAATTGCAGCATCGTCATCTTCCTACCGAGTCAATCTTAGAATATATGCCCAAAAGCGTGCAATAAGCATGTCCACTTTCTCCAACACAAAGTAATCAGTTGTGCGATCAATTCCAATCCCTCGTCGGAAGATTATATACTAAAATTTAACAAACAAAAACAATATCAATTACCATGCGACAAAAGCCTGTTAATAGGACAAAGTATAAATAACAAGAAGAACAGAATGTTGATGAAGAATGAAAAAATAGTAATAGCAATAGTAACAGTAACAGTAACAGTAACAGTAACAGTAGTAGCAATAATAGCAAAAAAAGATTAAACTTGCATGCACATAAAGATCAATTTGCCTCAATAAATATAGGAAAGGTTGATCTGCACTTCCCTTTGAGCACATAAATTAAATAAAAGTCGCACAACTGAAAAGATTGATCTGCAGTTCCCTTAAAGAATGCACATTCATATTACAGAGATGTCGATATCATGGAATTTCTTGATTCATAATCAACTGATACAAATAAGTTATTCAAGAACAGTTATTTCATCTAGCATTAACTACTCAAATTTATTCCAAGCATCCACTAAAGCAAATCACTAAAGCCACTTCTGAAATAACCAAAAAATTTGAAATTTTGGAACTCAGACAGAAAAATTAGGAAATGACAATTTATGTATTTCAACCAAATGCATCCTTTCTTTTAGCATTGCTCTATATCAAAATCCCAAGTGTATAACCCTCAATTTTTGCTTCAAACTACAAGAACTTCCGAAAGGATTTCTCTTATAGTTTCAGAAAATTAATCATAGATGAAAAGAGGCTTATTCATCAGGTAAAGAGGTATTCCCCTGAAGTGACAGGAACCATCTAATCCTGGTATTTAGCAAGGCTATCAAACCTAAAGGACTCCTGGACACGCTTTTTCATCAAAAAAGGGAAAGGATAAGTTGGAATAGGTTGGGGAACACAAATTGGACATTTAGGACTAATATCATGCCAGTATGTTCTCAAAAAATACATAACCAAGAAGGTAAATTCTAAATAAAAATTCTTTCTGGCCGTGTATAGTAGAGTTTGCAAATGTTTCAACCACTTCTAAAGCTGCTCCTGTGCATATTGGCTATACTGCAACTTTTTATCCATACTTGAGACCAAGTGTATCTGGTGTGGGTGAGGTTCCAACAGAAAAGTAACTAATACCTACAAAATTAGATAAGCAAGCACAATAAGGTGAAAACATGGACAAACAATCCAAAGCCTTGTCTCAGCAGCATTGCTATTGACTCTAGACAACCTAACTCTTCATTCCATCTAAGTCCTATCTTCTGTGCTATGAGTTATCAAGTACCATAATAACTACAAAATGTCCACCTTTCAAAAAGTATTGATGAGAAAAAAAAAACCAAAAAGTTACATATCTTTGAGGAATGAAGGCTCTAATACTGGAGAGCACATCAATAGGCCAAACTTTGGGTGAAGATACTGCCACTGACAGAGCACTGATGTCTCTTTGTCAAAACTGACTTTGATATTGAAACTTATGAGGATTGAGATAGAGACTAAAAACATAGTTCAAGCCTCCATGGGTCTCAATATATTACTTCATATAAAATGGGAAGCAAAGATAACAACCAAGATTAACTGCCAACCATTGGTGTAAATGCAATATTAATCACAGAAGGACAAAATGTTACATAACTACTATACCAAGGACCATACCAAGCAACCGTAATAAGCAGATAACCTAGAGAACGGGCATATATGAAACACCATTATTGTGTGGGAAATGGTTAATGATTTCACATGCTGATAGATTTTATAGGCGTACATCATAGTAATGCCACAAAATCTTCCTCTAGAAATCATCAAAGAGGATAAATGGATATTATAACCATAAGAGGTAAGAGGACTTCTTATGGTAGCAATTGCATCCCTACATATTCTACCTCTTCTTCCAGAAGCAAAAAAAGGAAACACTTCAACATTAAGTTAAGACATACACTGGTTGATTCCCAGAAAGTTTCAAACAGGCTGGAGTTTGATGCAATACCTTATCAGCAAAGTCTGGAAGGTTTTCACGAGGATGCTCAGAAAAATACCTCTTCAGAAGCCCCTTGTCCAGCTACACCAAAGAAGTAATTCATATATAAATAGAAGAAAACACAAACTAAAAGTCACAATGAATGATGATATTTTGTTAAGGTCGTCAGTATACTAATTCCCCATCCTCAAATCAGTCCTTCCTGCGAGTTACTGACCCAATACAAAAAAGATACAATAAAAACATTGTGGCAGTGAAATCTTGATATAATTCAAAACAAGAAAGCAGCAAATCCAAGGCAATAAAAAATATTTTTTTAATAGAATTAGGAAAAGGACTCGCAATTAAAAGAAACCATTATTTGGAACTTATGGAATACAAACCTTAGATTCATCAACACTTATGGGAAGATTCAAAAGATATTGCCCTGAGAGGGCTACATCAATCTCCTCATCAGTTGTTAGTTTGAAGTTACTCTTATCCATCACCTGTACAACCAATAAGCCCATTCTTAAATTTCCACACTAGTAGTGTACTTAATTTCTCAATGCTATAAACGAAATTGGTTAATAAACTCTTTTGGTGGATTTCCATGTCAACTCAGGTTTTATCAGACTTCCAATGAAAACTGGAACTTAACAAAGTAGTTTTCTATAATTCCAGTATTACTTTAGTTTTCAAGCTTATTGGCTTCTTTCTTAACTGAAAATTCTTATCTTTTTACTTCTATTTCTCAATAGTACATCATGAGTGGTCCAACTTAAGACATAATACAGAAGAAGAAAGTAACGGTCATACTACCTGAAATAGGTATGTCAAAAAATTTTGTTCAAGTACGTCAATTTCTTCAGGAGTAAGGTTTTGCCGCTCCAATTTCTGAGCACCAGTCACAGGGTCGAAGAGCGAATATAATTGCTGCAGATGAAGGTGCAATTTATTTTAGATAATAGAAATGCTCAAGAAGCATCTTCATTTGCAATGTCAGTTTTGATATATTATAAAATAATATACATAGAGAGCGCTACAGAGAAGCCCACACACAAGCATACATAGTTATGTAAAGAAAGGAATTTCAGGGGCCCGGGAAAAGATGAATACCATCAAATCTTCAAACTGCAAAAGATACCAAGCTCGAATTGTGTACTCAACACGTTTACAGAGCTTCAAAAACTCGGCCCGATCAGAACTGAGTTCTGCAGAAATTTGACAAGTTCAGCGCCAATTGAAGTGAAACAACTAGTTCAAAAGTGAGGTACAACTAAAATTTATAATATTAATTACAAATATATGTATATGTATAAAAAGAACAAGGGAAGATTACATACGGTGTAAAGCATAGGGTATAAGAAATTTTCCCGTTTCCAGTGTAATTCAATAAAATGAAAAAGTGTCAAAACCAACATTGCTATCTCTGTCCAACTTGGGAGAAGATGTAAACCACAAAATTTTTAACATGTGGGTCACCAAGCAAAGGCCGAATAAACAACATAGAACCGGGGACATTCAGACAGGCCTGAAAGCCCTCGAAAATACACTTATGGCGTAACTGGTGAACAAACAGAAAAGGCAACTATGTCTATTTGATCAACTTGAATGACCCAATTATGCATAGAAGCAGAAGGACAGATGCATTATTATTTCCATGGAAACACAACGACAACATGGTATAACTGAAACCACAGGAAAGAAGAAGAAAGAGATAAGATAGAAGTGAGGGCAAAAGGGGTACCAATAAGATTGGCCAAGGTCATGATAAGCTTAGGTTTGAGAATTGGAATGACGGATTCCTTCTCCAATCTAATAACTTCTTTGTTCTTCTTCTCCATTCCGATTCTTGAAGAATACCAGTCAGTTAGTCTCTGGCGCTCTCTTGCTGCCACCTGAGATTTATGGCACAAGGAAAGAAGAGAAGGGATTCAATGACAATTCGAAGTTAAAGCAGATTCGTTATTTCGTTTTTTTTCTTGGAAAAGCTTTGAGTTTGGGATCTAAAAACTCTACAGGGACTAATAACTGTAAATAAATTAAATGGAAATACTCTTAAAGTCATTCATAATTGTCATTTATTTTATTTAATTACAAAGGTAACTCTGTTTCTTCTCCTAATCAAGAAGTTCTCACTTTTCAGGCAAACTTTGTACGTGCCTTGGGTTGGAGGGGTAGGAGTAGGACCCAAGTTCCTGCGAGAAATGTGCTTGTTTGTTGATTCTTGACGTGATTATTATCATTATTAATTATTATCAAATTGCTCATCCTTATCCTTTCTTTTTTTTTTTTGGAAAACTATTGTATAAATTTAAAGAAAGTTAGCAATACAAACTGGTGGGAAAACAAAAAACTGAAAATCGGAAAAAGATAAAGAGCAACGAGCAAGCCTATGTGCAACCACATTATCACGATGACTCACCCAAGAAACACTGATATTAGGACGTTGTTCTAAAAGAATACGACAATCCTGAATAAGGGACACAAACTCGGACCAATCGGGAACATTACTACGCAAAGCATGCACCAAACTTTGGGCATCGGTGAACACCACTCCACGACCCATGCAGCGAGTCAATACCTGTTCCAAAGAGAGTCGCAAAGCATAAACCTCAGCCATGCGAGGGGAGAAACAACCAGGCCGAGAGGAAGTAAAAGCGTGAAGAAAACCTCCATCCGCAGTCCATGTAACCGAGCCCGATCCAATACGACGTGATGCTTCGAACAGAGCAGCATCTGTGTAGCATTGCCAATCAACCTGAAGACCACCATATGCACCAGACAACTGGGCGGGTTGATGAGTAACCAACTGCTTCCTCTGTTGTTGCGCAGCAAACCATTGGGCATGATAATCGAGTGCCTGATGAAGCACAACTCCGGGTGGAACAACATGATGGTTCCATAGGACCTGATTTCGAGCCCACCATATCTACCAACAAACCATGGCGAAGCCCTCAACAACAGTCGAATCTAGATCAGCGCATAATGTGGTAAAACAGTTAGGCAATGAGAGAGCTAAAGAAGCACTACCTCTTCCCTATAGTTGCCAAACCGAGTGTGCAGTGGGACAATGCAATAACACATGATCTAAAGTCTCCACATCAACTCCGCAGCCACAACTAACATCAAGAACTAACCCTCATTGCATCAACAGAGATTTAGTTGGCAAAAGATTTTGTAAAACACGCCAAAGAAACTCACGAACCTTTGGAGGAACATTCAACCGCCAGAGCTTCTTCCAATTAATCCCATGATGACCTTCCAAAATACGGTTCAAGTAAGACGCAACATAATACCCGGATTTAACCGTATAAACACCACGTTTATCAAAATGCCAAATGCGATGATCAATGGAAGAGGAAGAGAGAGGGATAGACAAAACAGTTTGTGCATCATTATCAACAAGCAAAGCATGTACGTTATCGACATCCCACCGAATGGTGGAGTGATCAATGAGATCGGCGACAAGCAAGTCAGAAAGAACCTACGGGGAAGCTGTAGCAACTGTAAACGCATGATCTCGTGGTAGCCAAGAGTCGGACCACACCTTTACATGCTAACCATTGCCAATACGCCATCGGAGACAGCTTGCAAAACCAAAGCCGCCTGATGTATGCCTCTCTAAGAGAAACTAGGGTTGTAACCAAGATTAGCCGATAAAAAGTCGCCTCGTGGGAAATATTTGGCTCGAAGTAGACGGAAAAGAAGTGAATCCATGGATGACATGAGCCGCCAACCTTGCTTGGCGAGCATAGCTAAATTAAAGCATCGTAAATTCCGGAACCCTAAACCTCCATCAATCTTCTTTTCACACATGCGATCCCATCGCAACCAATGAATTTTATGGGCGTCATCGACCTTCGTACCCCACCAGAACGAATTCATCAACTGTTGCAACTCGTCGCACAACGTTACCGGAAGCAAGAAGACACTCAGACTATAAGCAAGAATTGCCTGAGCAACAGTCTTTAGTAAAACTTCTTTACCTGCTCGAGATAAAAACTTATTCCGCCAATTCTGAATGCGGGCCTATAACTTATCACGAAGAAAAGCAAAGATCGCCTTCTTATTATTGCCGATCAAAGACGGTAAGCCGAGATACTTACTATATGCAAGCGGAGTGTGAACTTCAAGTATATTAGACAGAATGACACGCTGCACTTCGAAAACATTGGAACCATAGAACACTCCAGACTTACGTAAATTCACTGCTTGTCCAGAAGCACGTTCATAAACAGATAGCAAAGAGCGAATCTCATGACACTGCTGTTTAGTAGCTTTAAAGAAAAGAAACGAATCATCAACAAACAGTAGATGGGAGATAGAAGGACTAGTTATACAGATAGAAATACTAGTGATAGCCCGTCTACGCTCGGCGTCAGTCAATAGAGTAGATAACCCTTCAGCACAAATCACATACAAATATTGAGATAAAGGATCACCTTGCCGTAATCCTCGAGAAGAAACAACTGGCTCAATCTCATCCCTATTAATAGCAACAGAGTAACTAACATTCCGCACACACATCAGTACTAGCGATATCCAGCGGGCATCAAAACCCAGAGCCTACATCATGCCCTCAAGGTAACCCCAATCAATACAGTCATAGGCTTTACTTATATCAATTTTTAAAGCCACATCTCCTTCTGCACAACCTGTACGATTCTTCATATAATGCAATAACTCAAAAGCAACCAAGATGTTATCAGTGATAAGCCGACCTTTAATGAAAGCAGACTGTGTATCAGAAATAACATGAGGTAAAATCCGTTTCAACCTATTTGTAAGAACCTTGGCAATAATCTTGTATAAAACATTACACAAAGAAATAGGGCATAAAATAGGGCATAAATCCTTGACAGAAGTAGGATGATCAACCTTAGGAACAAGAACAATAATTGTATCCGTTAAGGAAGGAGGAAAGTGACCTGCATTTAACCAAGTGTTGCCCACCGATACGACCTCATAACTAATCAAATGCCAAAATTTCTGGAAGAATGCTGGATTTAACCCGTCGGGACCCGGAGCCTTATTAGGATGTATAGAGAAGACTGCACTCTTAAACTCAGCTGCCGAAAACGGAGCCAACAATGAAACATTATCAGCCGCAGTAACGCGTGCATTAACCAAACCTGTAACGGCTAAATAATTCACCACGTCAGCAGTATACAATCGCTCAAAATAATCACGAATTATAGCTTGGAGGCCCTCTTTAGTTCGAACCATAGTCCCGGTGCCATCATCAAGTTCATAAATTGTATTTTGCCTTTTCCGTGAGCTAGCAGATAAATGGAAAAATTTAGAATTGAGGTCACCCTCTTGTAACCAAAATTCTTTTGCCCTCTGCTTCTACTTGACACGTTCTAGATCTAACAATTGATTCAACTCAGCGCGAGTAGCATGATACTCATTACTGTTGACACTACGCAATGCTTCAAGCTTTCATTTCAAACGTTGTTTCTCACTAGCTAAAGCCCTGTCAAGGTTATGACCCCATCGTTCTAACTCGCGGCATAGGTGCTGCTCTTTTCCATGATGCTGCTGTTAAACAACCAAGCAGCCTCGACCACGCTAAACAATTCAGCCTGCATAAGCCATTTATTTTCAAACCTAAAACGACGCCTGTTTCATGTCAACATAGTAGCATCCGTCGTTAACAACAAAGGAGAATGGTCGGAGACGGGAGCAACGCCAGTTTTTAGGAGTGCATTGGAAAAATGCTCAAACTAGGCGGTATTAGCCACAACACGATCAAGCTTCTCACGCACCCAAGTCGGTTGACCTCTACTCTTCTCCCAAGTGAAAGAATAGCCAAGCCATTCAACCTCCTAAAGATCGCAATCTGACAAAACATTGTTGAAGCCATCAAATAAAAAATTTGGAAGGTCTGCGCCCCCAATTCTCTCGGTTGAACACGCCAAATCATTGATATCGCCAAGAACCAACCAAGGAACATGAGCTCCACGGTTAAGCGATCGTAATAAATCCCAAGAGGCCTGACGATGAAAACGCTTAGGGTAACCATAAAAACACGTTAGAAACCAAGAAAAACCGTCTTCCATACTAACTTTCACATCCACTGAGTTTTGGGTATGACGAACAACCTCAAACAAACCAGAACGACGACAGAGAACAGCCAATCCACCATTATGCCCAACACGATCAACACAAAAACAAAACTCAAACCCAAACTGATTCCGTAACTCTACAATACGAACCTCATTCACAAGAGTTTCCATAAGAAATACCATATCTGGTCGATGTTGACGGATAAGATCGTCCAGAGCTTGAACTGTCTAAATGTTGCTGAGACCTTGACAGTTCCAACTTATTATTTTCATGACGACTGGTCAGGTCGCTCCTCGGCGCCCGCCAATAATGAAGAAGAATGAACATATGATCCATCCTGAGCTTCCATTGAATCAACACCAATTGAAACTTTGGAAACAGAACCATCCTGAGAACGCTGATGCTTAAGACTCACAACAGGAGTAAGTGGGGTCTCCTTATTCCCTGTTACATCCATGTCTGATCCACCAGAGCCCGAGGCACTCGTATCGGAAGCAATATCACCCTGCAAGGGAAACCCATCCTCAGTACGTAACCATCTGCTATGTGGTTGCTGATTCCGTCTACCAACAAAAGCATGAATAGAATTATCCCAGTCGAAGGGGGATGCAATATCGGGATGACGAAGGTGCACCTGGCATAGAGTTTCACCGTGGCCAAGAATACCACAAATAAAACAGAAAAGTGACAACTTTTCTTATTGGAAACGAGCAAAGAACGAACATGTATCAGATATACTAATCTTCTTCCGCCGCTTAAGAGGAACACGAACATCAATTTAAACACGAATACGCATATAGGGACAATAACTTTTACCCAGAAGCGAGGTATCATACTCGAGAAAACAACCAATAAAATTTCCAAACAGTCATGCTATGATGCCATCATTAAACCTGATTGCAAACCATGCACTTGTACCCAAAAATCTGCATAAAATAACGGAACCTCGAGAGGGATCTCTCCCTGCTGTAATCTATGAAGAACAAGAAGATGACGATTAAAATCATATGGACCACCCTTCATAATGCGGTCAACGTCAACCTTATGGAAAAACCGGAACAAATAACGGCGTGCTCCGATATCGGTAATGGCTATACCAGCCTGCGGTTGCCATATATCGGCTAACAGATTCTGTAAGGCAGGGAAGTTGATGCGAAAAGTTGTTAATAATGTACCCAACACACACAACTTGTAGTTCCATGCAGATTCGTCGACGGTGACCGAAACCACCCAATTGTCGTCCTCATCACCCGTAAGGGACAGGCTAGCAATAGCGGCATCTATCTCCATGAACGGCCAAAATACTTACCAAAGACGGCAACCATAGGAAAAACCTAAGAGAAGAAAAAAAACCCTAAAAAACAAGAGAAAACCTCGAAAAAAATATATTTCTAGGTAATTATAGTTTTTATTCATCAAAAACTATCATAGAATTTAATATTTTATTAGAAAATCTTTATACTTTATTGAAAAATAGTACGGGCTGACTTCTTTATTCTTTCCGTAAGTGGTTTATTTTTGGTTAAACATTTAATAAGATTAACACGTGATGTATCATGTAATATATCATGTGTTAAATCTATATATGTGTTTTGTAATTTGATTTTTCATTAATTTTCTAACAATTTTTTATATTTTCATAAATAAAGAAAATGCACATATTTATAAATATTTTCAAAATCAAACCAGAAATTAAATCGATAAGACAAAAATTTTAAAGTTTAAAAGGTTCAAATGGTATTAAACCGTCATAAAATCGGTTAACGACTGAATAAATTTGAAAATTTTGAAAAATAATTGGAAAAGATTTTTCTTACTTATTAAAAAATAAAGTTTAACTAAAAAGAGAGAAAATTAATTTATTTATTTTTGTTTATAAAAACTAATTAGTTTACAAAATTTGACTGGTTAATTAAGAAATTGACTAATTTTTAACAACAAAAATTATTAAACTAAATAAACTAAAAAATTAAAAATTGAATAAAAAAGTTAGTCTGCTCAAGATTTTCACTTTTAAAACATTGATATTTGTCCCACCTCATGTAATTGGCTTGGATTTAATATTACGAGAAATCTTATATTTATTAAAGATTGAAACATGCCACTTTAATCCTAAAATACTATTCATATTTAAAATATGTCAATCTATGGTTTTTTTCTATTATAAGATTTGGACTCTTGATAGGAAAGCCCTCTGGTGCTATATAGCCTTAAGTCATTTTTAATTGGACCAAATTCTTAAAAAGATTAAATAACTTATAGAAGAAGATTAAGAGGAAAATTTTCTTTATTTCTCTCTTACTCTTTTGGGTTACAATGAGTTAGAATATATACAGTAAGTCTTAGATACAAAATAAGAAACTATCTAATTTAGAAATAGAGAAAATCTTAACTAAAATTCCTCAAATTAGGGGATATCATTAACACCCATTATATCTATTAAATAATAATAGTATTTACAAGTAATATACACCTAGACATTCCCCCTCAAGCTGAGGAATAAATATCTTCCATTCTCAGCTTGGAAATATTATCATGAAAATTGGAGATGTTCAACTTTTTGGTAAGAATGTTTGCGAGTTGGTACCCTGTTGGAACATAAGATAAACATGTTAATCCCTCCTCCAATCTCTCTTTGATGAAATGCCTATCTATCTCGATATGTTTCATCCTATCATGTTGTATAGGATTATGAGTAATGTTGATAGCAGATTTGTTATCATAGTAGAGTTTATAGGACCTTCCCACTTGACTCTTTAAGTCCTTTAAGATAATCTTCAACCACAACATCTCACACAAACCTTAAGCAATTGCTCTGAATTATGATTCGACAGATGATCTAGCTACAGCTTTCAGCTTTTTACTCCTCCATCTCATAAGATTACATCCAAGGAACGTACAATACCTAATAGTTGATCGTCTATCCACTATAGATCCTCTATACCGGTGTAGACATCAAGGGTACCTTTTATTTTTTGAACATGATTCATTTTCCTGGATTTCCTTTCAAATATTGTAACACTCTGTAAGTAGCTTGTAGATATGACTCCCTCAGATCATGCATGAACTGACTAATTACACTTACATTGTATGCTATGTCTGGACGAGTATATGCAAGCTAGTGAGCCTCCATATAAGCCTCTGTTACATTTTCTATCCACAGGAGGTTCTTTTGCTTCTCCTAGTTTTTGATTAGCTTCTATAAGTGTAGATATCGACTTACATCTAGTTTCCCCTGTCTCCTTTAATAAATCAACCGCATATTTTTGTTGGGATATAAAAATCCACTTTTTGGAGTATGTCACCTCAACACCTAGAAAGTACTTAGTCTCCCTAGCTTTTTAGTGCTATTTTTTCCCTTTTGTCATTCTCAGTGACAATGATGTCATCCACATATACAAGAAGTGTCGTTACACCTGTTGTAGACTAGTGATTTATGAAAAGAGTATAATCACCTTAACTCTATTAGTATCCAGATATTTTCATAACTTTGGTAAACCTTCCAAACCATGCTTTTAGTGATTGTTTTATTCCATAAGGGGTTTTCAACTGACAAACTTTATCCCCCTTTTTTTTTCAAATCCTTGAGGGACATCCATCTAAATTTCTTCATCTATGTCTCCATGAAGAAATGCATTCTTTACATCATATTGTCAAAGTTACCAATCAAAATATGCTACTAAGGATACCATAATCCTAACAATGTTCATTTTTGCCACAGGTGCAAATGTCTCTTGATAATCTACCTCGTAAGTTTGAGTATATCCCTTAGCCACCAATCTTGCTTTATATCTCTCAAGTGATCCATCAACCTTATACTTAGGTGTAAAAATCCATTTACAACTGACTATGTTCTTCCCATTTGGTCTATCCACAATCTACCAAGTTTGATTCTTTTCTATAGAGGTCATCTCCTATTTCATGGCATTTCTTCATTCTCTTTTTGAGAATACCTCAGATACTGTAGTAGGGATAAAAATGGTGTTGGGGTTGGTAATGAATTTTCTATAGTTTGGTGACAAATTTTTAAGTGACACAAAGTGAGATAATGGGTAAATGGGTCTTTTGGTGCATTCTTTACTACCTTTTTTGATAGTTATATGAAGGTGCATGTCATCACTAAGTGGTTCTACTGACTATGTGCTTATGATTGGATATGATCTTACCGTGGGGTTCTTGTTAAAGACCGAGTTAGATTCTTGAACTTATTGCAGGTTTGAAATCGTCCTCCTAGTATATACTTGTGAAAATCTCAGAACATTATGAATAACTTGATCTAGAACTTGAGAAGATATAGTTTCAGAAACCTGGGCTGGATTCTGATTAGATTCTTCAAAAGTAGGAATTGATGATGGACTCTGATTTAATAAAGGAACAGACTCTGATGGAGAGCCAGCGAGTGATACTGACCCTACTGAATGACTAGGGATATTAAAAGTACAAGTACTCTAAAAAAATACTATCTTCTAGTAGGGATGTAGTCTCCCCACTGAAGTTTGGACTGTTTGAAGTATGGCTAATGCTCTATAAAGGTCACATTAACTAAAACATAAAGTTTTCTAGTTAGAGGATTATAACATTTTTAGCCTTTTTGTGTAGAAGAATAAGCAAGGAAAACACACTTGTTCTTGGGGATATAATTTTATGTTTTTGTGACTATGAATTTGAACAAAGGTTGTGTAACCAAACACCTTAGGAATGAGTCCATTAGAATTTCGAAACTCTGGATAAAAGGTTTTAAGGCCCTCTATGGGACTTTTATTGGATAAAACTTGTAAGGGAAATCTATTGATCATATGAGTAGCTATGAGGACAATCTCCCCCCAATAAGATTTTGGAACATTTCCCTGGAAAAGTAAGGCCCTAGTCACATTGAGTAAGTGCCCATTTTTGCATTTAGCCACACCATTTTGTTGGGGTGTGTCAACACAAGAAGAATTATGAATAATCCCCTTCTTTTGAAAGTATGGAGTCATTGTGTGATTGAAGTATTCCTTATCTGACCTAAAATTCTTAATTTTGACTCCAAATTGATTGTGAATCATATAAAGAAAAGTAGGAATAACAGTGCTAACATCATATTTTTGTTTGAGTAAGTAAAGCCAAGTAATCTGAGTACAATCATCTATAAACGTAACAAACCATCCAGCACCAGAAACATTTGAAATAAGAGAAGGACCCCATATGTCACTATGAATCAAATGAAAAGGTTTAAAACTTCTTTTATTATTGATAGGAAAAGATATACGAGTGTGTTTTGCTAACTCACAAATTTCACAACGAAAATCTAAAATGTTTAATCCTTTAAACAAGTTAGGAAACATGAATTTGGCTCTAAATGTAGGATGACCAAGGTAAAGATGATATACCCAAATGGTCTCTTTATTGGAAGAACTAAACAAAGACACATATAAGTTATTCATAATACTCTAAAAAGAATCAAGGTGATAGAGGCCATTCCTTTCCTTAGCAAGTCTAATCTTCCTTCCCAAGCCCTGATCTTGCAAAACACAGTAAGTAAGAGAAAAAATTGCAAGGCATTTAAGACCATGAGTAAGTTTTTTATATTGAAACAAGGTTGGTTGATAATTTTGGCACATGAAGTACATTTTTAAGAGTGAGGGTAGATGTAACCATGATGTTTCCTACACCTGCAACGGTAGCCAAGGATCCATTTGCGACTATGATCTTCCTATTATTAAGGCAAGGGTTATAGGTATTGAAAAATCATGATAAATGGTCAGAATCAATTATCGATAAATTGGTGTAGGTTGTATCCGAGACATTCATGCAATTGGAGAATGAAGACTTACCTGAGTGAGCCAATGAACAAGCCCCAGAGGGTTTTTTCATGGGATTCTAGCAAGTTTGATAGATTTTCTATCTCCTCATTGTTGAATCCGCCATTATCCACCTTCACTTCCTTATTGAATTGTTCTACTGTGAGCTTGAGGTTGATTTCATTGCTGGAACCTTGGTTGCCCTCAACGGTTTCCCCACTCAAGGCTTAGTGGTTTACCATTAATTTCAAACATCTTTCTTTGGTATGTCTCAAATTCTTGCAATATGTACACCATAAGTTGTCTTTGTTATCCTTCAACTCAGGATTTTTGTCAGTCCTTCCTCTCTCCCGTTGATCTCCTTTTGATGTTAGTGCAGTCCCTTCAATTGTTGGAACTTTGAGTATAATGTTTGTTCCACTCTCCTCAACTCTAATTAACGTGATTTTCTCTTCTAATAATGACATCTCTTCTTTACCAATAATTTGGACTCTTACTTGGTCAAATTCTAGGTTCAAACCAGCCAAAAAATCATACACCTAATCTTTCTTAGTAAAATTCTTTAGGATTACAGCATCCTTCGAACACTTTATCTCAAATACTCAATAATGATCAAGTTCTTGCCATAAATTCTGTAGAAGATTAGCATATTTTGTACCATTTTTATCTCCTTGTTTTGTTGCACCTTTTTTTATTTTTACCTTATAAATTCTGGCTACATCACGATCCTTTGAATAGGTATGCCGGATAAACTCCCAATTCTCTTTTGCAGAAGCAAGAAACATATAGGTGTCACTAATGTTAGAATCTATCAAGTCCAAACCTATGACGTAATCATTGAATCCTCTTCATCCCATGCTTCAAATGCCGAGTCTTGCTTTTCTGGCCCATTTCCTGTGATAGGGCTAAGTCTTCCTTTACCCTTTAGGTATGTACGAAAGAATTAAGACCACTTCAGATAGTTTTTTTTTCCATTGAGTTGATAAGAAGCTCTAATGTTTCATAACTCACTAGTTTTTTGGACATAATTTACCTCCTCTGAGATGGAATATTGATTGCAAACATAGTCAAGGAATAGAAGGTTTTAAAAAATAGAAGACTCTAGAAAAAATTATAGCAATTAAGGCTGTGAAAAACTGGAGAAAAGATGACAACAATGAAGGTTGTATGGTGGCAGAACTTTGACAAAGAAACTCTAAAGCTCTAATGCCATGCTAAAGAAGATTGAGAGGAAAGATTCTTTATTTCTCTCATACTCTTTTGGGCTACAATGCATCAAAAGATATATAATAAGTCTTAGATATAGAATAGGAAACTACCTAATTTAGAAATAAAGAAAATATTAAAGGTCGTTTGATTTTACTTCTGTTTTTTTGTTGCAGTTTTTAGTTTTTAGCTTTTTTTTTTCTTTCAGATAAAAAAAAAAAACTGTTTGGTTATTAATATCAATGTAGTTATGTTTTTATTATTGATGATAATTACATACTGGATAAAACTTAAAAACAAATTGTAATATCTTATATAATATTTATTAATAAATTATCAATAAAATTATTATTTTTTAAACAAATAATTTTAAAATTAAATTTTATTTTAAATCTATTTTAATTATTTAATAAAATTTTATTTGAAACTTA
>JANZLC010000006.1:19398285-19410089 GCA_026413385.1 Erythroxylum gracilipes
TCCACGATAATAAGGTATTTTCGTGCATCCTTTGTTTCTTCGATTATACTTCACGTTATTGTATGGTCTTTTCCGCATAATATTTTGAATATTCGGGCCATACGCGATCCAACAGTAGCTACAATTACTCGGTGCACTTGCGTTTATTACAGTATTGACTATCATAAAATAAGCCAATCGATCATTCGCAATTAAGGCCTAAAATTCAACACTCTCAAGGAAAGAATAGGCAAAGCTTCTATATAAAAAAACTTCATAACATGCAATCTTACTCATTCCATATCAGGCCCTATACCAAGTGTAATTCCATGACATATATTCATAATCCACACAAACATCATTATAATGAAAGAAAAAGATCACATATATATAATTATGCTAACTCTTTTCAATATCCTAAAAGAACTTTCAAATCATTTAGACAAAGAAGAAATTTATATGACTCATATGCACATAAAAGAATAAGGAATGCATTCATGCATCAAAGTTATAAAGGTAATCACATATTATTAGTCCATATCACAAGATATGTTATTTTTGTGGTAAATATAGGGATTTTAATAAATTCTTCTTTTTAAAACAAAAGATAATAAATAAACCCTTAAGCAAATTAAAAAGAAGGAGGAGACTAAAAACCAAGGACTTAAGCTCATTTGGGTACCTAAAACACATTAATTGGGTTGTTTCATATGTCTCTAAGAAAAAGAGGAACAAATGATAGATGAATAGTGGGTGATCAAGGCATGTGACTATTGATGAATCACATTTCTTAAATCTTAGGGACAAAGATAGTGGATTTGTCACATTTGGAGATAATTTGTTTGGACCAATTAGAGTTGCTAGTTTAGGTGTGAAATTTTATACTTATATCATAGTTAATGATTTTAGCATATTTACTTGGGTCTTATTCTTAGAAAATAAAGATGAATTCTTTTGTGCATTTATCAGATTTACCAAATGAGTACAAAATGAAAGGAATTTTCTATTGTTTATCTTATGAGTGACCATAGTAGGCAATTTCACAATGAATGGTTTGAAACCTTTTGTAATGATAACGATATTGATAAGTGTGAATTGCATCATGTTTTAGGGCTTAGTTTGATATTATTTAATGGTTAATTCAATCGTTTAGTATGTGTTTAGGTTAGAATTGTGTTAGTTTGTTAATTATTTATGTTTAAGTGTTTTATGGGTTAATACAAGTATTTGAGCTTAATTATTATATTTTTTAGGTATCTTGATGTGTTTGTTAATGTTTCAGGGTCAACATTGAAGAACGGAGAAGCTTCAGAGACATTCGGGCCTAAATAACAACCTACGACCGTAGCACAACAGGCCACGATTGTGACAGAAGCACTAGAGTCAGCCATGATCGCGACAGAAGCACTAGACATGGGCCACAATCATGGCCTGCTTGCCACGATCGTGATAGAAGGCTTGGATATGGCCCACGATCATGGCTTTCAAGGCCACAATTGTGGCTTACATCAGGCAGACGCGCAGACACTCAAAATTTTAAGTTTCGAGGGATTTTTTAGACCTTTTAGACCCCGAAAAAAACCTAGGGCTGCTTAGAACATAAAAAGTATTTAAAGAATAAGACAAAGAAGAGGAGGGAGCTTTTACGTCAGCCACTTTTAGAGAAACCCTAGAGAGAATTATCAAGAGATATAGAAAGAGAAGACGGAAGAGAGAATAGGAGGAGAAGTCGACTCGATATACTTCCTGAGTCAGGAGTTTCCCGATTTCGCTACCTCCCGTCATCTGTCAATTTTGTATTTCCTATTATTTTCAATTTTATTATTGTATAGAATTGGAATAATAGTTGATGATAGGATTTTTGGATGTTGATGATATTCTAAACTTACCTTCTGGGTTTTGTCTTTGATTTAATGAAATTTGATTGTTTAAGGTTTATTTGGATTTATTGCATAATTCGGTGATAAACTGAGCAGGTAAAACAAGTGAAAAATAATTAAATTGGGCAAACGAGAGTTAGGAGATTTAATAGAACAAAAATTAAATCAAATCGGTAATTCGTGTGAAGAGAGATCTTGCATAGGTTTCCAATAGTTTATTAGACAACTTCAGATCTAATTAGGGTTTTTGATAGGTTATTAATTGAGAAATTGCAACTTCCATAATTTGATTAGGGTTTACAAATTAGGGTTAATAGTTATAACTCGAGAGAGAGTAATCAACCCTAGGATCGTCTAGAACCAATAATATAGTAATTCATAATCGATTGCGTTAGCGTTAAAGATAGGTAAAATTCCCTTTCTCTCAATTGGTAGTTCCTTAGGTTGATTCTTGAGTGTGTGTTGCAATTGCTAAATTATTAATATTTTCATGACTGTTTATTGAATTGATTTAATTGATTGAATTGAATCCCTGCTTTAGTTTAGTTACATTTTGAATTTCTGTATTTATTTTAGCCTTAGATTTTAGGATTAGATTATCCCTCCTTGTGAGATCGACACCTTAGGTACTATATGAATAACTCGTGCAATTGCAAATTATTAAGGTTAGTTAATTAAAACTTACACACATTGAAACAATCCGATTAAGTTTTTGGCGCCGCTATTGGGGAGGCGATTAGTTTATTCTATAGGTTAAGACATTTGGTTATATTTTAATTTTTGTTTTCGTTCTTTCTTTCTATTTCTGAAATTGTGCTCTTGCATGAACACAAGATTCATAAGAAGATCGAGTAGTGCAACTGAAACCTTAAATTTAGGCATAACTCGATTAGAACGATCCATTAGGAAAGCTCGGCGTGAAGAAGAAGAGGAAATCGCGAAAGCAACAACGGCCGAGGAATTTCAGTAAGATTTGGACCACAAAGCGAACCAAGGACATCAACAACAAACCCTTCTAGACTTCATGAGACCATGGTTCAATGCAGCTAACCAAGGAGTAGCTAGGCCACCCGTACAAGCAACATCGTTTGAAATCAAACCAGCCCTCCTAAACATACTTCAACAATGTTAAGTCAAAATGACTTTATGATTAATGATTTTGATGAAGAACAAATAATATAGAAAAATGAAGAAAGAAGACGAAAGGAAGCCAAGATTGGAAAAGCAGACGAAAGAGGATATACAAAAAGCAGACGAAAGAAAAGCAGACGCTAGATGCAAAAAAAGCAGACGAAAGAAAAGCAGATGCTAGACGCAAAAAAAGCAGACAAAAGAAAAGCAGACGGAAGCTAATTACAAAAAGCAGACGGAAGCTAAGTAAAAAGTAGAAGGAAGCTAAAGCAGACGGAAGCTAAAGCAGACGAAACAAAAGCAGACGATTGTAAAAGCAGACGGAAGCACAGCACGTCAAATCTCGAATCAGTCTGAGTTAGTTACAGAACTCAACTGAATAACTGTTTCTTAAAAGAAACAAGAAATAAGAATCAAGAAGCAGTTGAAGACGAAGGCTATAAATAAGAGTCAGAGTCAAAGATTACAAACTTACTAAAATTATCAATACTTGAGAGAAACTATTGTGCGAAAAATCTAGAGCTAAGTATGACAGAATACTGACTGTACGAGACCTGAAGAGGCTAAAAAAAAAAGAATACTTGTAATGTTTGAGAGATAGTAAAATCTCAGAAAGATATCTGAGGACTGGATGTAGCCCACGGTTTGGGGTGAACCAATATAAAAATTGATGTGTCTCAATCTCTCAACTCTCAATCTCTCTTACCTCTTAACTTTCGATCTTACTATTTTTACATAAGTTTTCGAAAATAATTTACAATTTTTTTCAGTAGTTCTTGTGAAAAGAACAAGGTTCTTTTAACAAATTTGTTTAAAAAGAGGATCAACGAAAAGAATACACAATTCAACCCCCCCTTATTGTGCATTTGCATATCGTATAATAAGTCTTATATTAACGTGTGATTCACTTCAGGTTTGAGAGAGGCAACAGCTCCTAAGTTTTCTAAGGATCCTACTAAAAGCCAATTATCAAACCAAAAGCTTATTAATTTTCCATTTCCAATTAAAAAGCAAAGTCATACTTAAACATGTCCTTTCTTCTTAATAGCTCTAAAATTTGATGCTACAAATGGTTTAAGCTTCAATTTCTAGATACTCTTATTCTTGTTGTATATATCATGAATTCATTTGCACCACAAAGCTTGTTTATTAGTCATTAGCCTTCATAATCTTGTAGTGAGTATTTCTGTGTTTTTAGAGGATTTATGCCAAGACCACCTCTGTCTTTTTGGCTGCAAACATCCTTTTATCAAATTCTAGGCCTTCTAGAAGTTTCTTCATTGCCTAACCATAGGAGTTTGTTGCAAATTTTATCAATGGATTTAATGATATTAGTAGGAAGAGCAGTATGAGCAACCTAATATACATTAATAGAATTCAAAACAGAAACAATGAGCTAAGCTCTGCCAGTAGTGGATAAAATCCTGGTACCCCAATTAGAAATTTTGTTGTCAATTTTGTCCATGTTAAAGTCTCTGGAAGAAAGTTTTAAAGTAGAGATTGAAATTCTAAGAAAGAGGATAGGGAGGAGCTAGAATTTAAAACCAGTAATATTCCTTATAGATTGTTCCTATCTCATTGCACTTCTTGAAAGATAGAATTCACTCTTAGAACAATTGATTTCTATCAGAAAGAGTTTGTTAAAAACCTTGTGAGCTTTCATAAGTTCCCAAACAAAAGTGGAGTCCACTTCAAAAAGGAGTATGAGATCATTAGTAAAGTTTAGATTTGTTATCTATAGTTTCCTACATCTTGAGTGGAATTTAAAGTGATTGATTTTATCCATTACTCTTTTAAGAGTTTTGTTGACGATTATATCACCAAAGCAAAAGATAAGGTAATATAGGATCTCCCTGTTGAATCCCTTGGCAGCTTTTGAGAGATTTGGATGGTTGTCCTTTAAAAAGTATTTTGAATGAGGGAGTGGTTATGCATTATGTAATATATTGAGTGACAGCAAAAATCATATAACCTGAAGGATGTTTTCATGAAATTCCAATCCACACTATTATATGCTCTTTTTTATCAATCTTAAGTAAACAATTCATGCTCCCTTTTTTCTTAGAATAAGTTTCGTTAGCTCTTGCAATAGCAAAATGTTATCATTAATGATTCTTCTAGGTATGTATGCTCGTTGGGTAAGATCAACGTATTTTTGGAGGACTCCCTTCAACCTATAAGACAAGATTTTAGAGATGATCTTGCATATTGTGTTGCAACAGGAGATTGGGCAAAAATTTAAGAACTAATTTTACTCACCATCCATAAAAGTGAGGGTCACAAAGGTGCTACTGAGTTTAGTGAGGAGGGATCCCTCATTGAAGAACTCTAAGACAACATCAATGACTAGTTGCCTAGTTAAAGGCTATAATTTGATGAAAAATAACAAGTTGAAACCATCAAGGCCTGGAGCCTTGTGAGGATTCAAAGATTTCAGGGTATCTTCAATCTCTTGTATGGTGATGGGTTTGCTTAAGGATTTGCTTCTTAAGAGGTATATATTCTTGCATGATTTCCTTGAGGAATGTATATGATGAATATGCATTAGTTGGCAAGATCAAAATGCTTAAGAAGTAATCGAATGCCCCATCTAACAATTGTTGTTGTTATTCCAATTTGTGATTTTCAAACTCCACTGAGATTTTTTTGTTACTATTCCTTCTTAAGATCACAGCCCTATGAAAGAAAGTAGTGTTTTTATCTCTACCTTTCTACCATTCAATTCGAGACCTTTTCTTCATCAAAGAGAAATCATAAATAAGTGCCTTGGTGTTGAGTAGATGATGGATTGTTGTAGAGATCCAGTTAAAACTTTTTCATGATCACTCCTAACAATATTTGGGAGGTGATATGTGTTTCCAATGTTCTTTTAGAACAGTAGCTTCATCTCATGCTTAATCAGTTGAATTTTTTGGCATAGATGAATTGTTTAGAGCCTCTAACTCTTACCCTTAAGGCATTCCAAATTCCATCATCAAAACCTGCCAACTTAGTTAAAAAGTTATTGAATCTAAAAGGTGTTATTAGACTAACTGAGATTAGGTGAGGGATGATGGTTGAATGATCAGACAGGTTATTATTAGTAAATAAGGAGAAGATGCTTGGGAAAATTAAAAACTATTGCTGATTAACAAGATTGCAATCCAGTTTCTTTCAAATGAAATTGACACCAGACTTTTTATTACACCAAGTAAAAAAGCTCTCACCACAGGGGAAAATAACATAATTGGATATTAGCCAAACATTGTCTCAGCTTTCAATGGATCTAAAACCATATGCTTCTTCTACTTTGAGAATGGAATTAAAATCCCCATTGAGGAGCCAAGGGATAGAGGAGCTAGTGATAGAGTTTTAAGTTGTTTCTATAAGAAGGCTCTCTAATACAAACTGGTAATGAGCATAAATGAAAGAAATATAAAGTAAGCAGCCTGAATTCTTATAAAACACTTCAAGATAGATAATTTGATCTGACATGAATCTAGTAATAACATTCACTAGAGAGGAGTCATAAAAAGCCAGGACTCTGTGTCACTGAGGTGACAACAATGGCTTGTTATTTTTTTCCCATTGGTTAGGAAGTAGTTCTAGGAGGTTACAATTCCATTTCTTCATATGAGATTCTAAAATTCTAGCAATTACAACTTTATTTTGAGCAATCATGCTCCTAATCAAAAGTTTTTTTATGAGGAGCATTAGCTCCTCTAATATTCCATACTAAGGTCTTCATGTGTTTGACTCCACAGATAAAAAAGAGACGAATGAGAAAGAAACCAGAGAATGAAATTTAAGAGAGAAATTCTTTTTAAGGTGACTAACTCCTTTCTTACAATGACAAGTCTTTTTGAAATATATCCGATTGGTAAGGACCATTGCTTACTTTACGACACCTACATCAACGTGGGAGTTGTTGCTCTCGTGCTTCCTATAACTTGTTCAGACTTCAGCAAATCCCGAGTCCAATTGCATAAGTGATGGCAACTCTGTGCCGATTAAGTTGTTTCAAGTTTCATATAACTAATTCTTCTCATGTGGCTGCAAAGGAGCATATTACTGGAAGAGGGCTTCGTGAAAGGAGCAGATCAAAGTAAAAATGATGGTTGGGGGGTTGTTCGTGGGGATGATGAACAAGTAAACCAAATGAGGAAGGAGCTTAACCTGATCGAGAAAGGAATGGTGTATGTTAAGGGCATATTTGAGAGATAAAGCTTTTTTAACAAATTAATGAAGCCATTCATCAACAAAACATTAAAAATCAAACCATAGCATTTGTTGAATTATGTTGGGATTGAATTTACTTTCTTTTCTCCCTTTGCCTCTCATCATTGGGATGTTATCCGATTAGTTACTTCCATCTTTAATCCATACATTGATTTCTTTTTCCCTTTTCTGATGGTGAGTAAAACTCTCACTAAAAGTACAACACTCGACAACAGTGTCCCCGCGGTACAACATACCATCATCAAATGTTTCACAGCATCATGTAACACCATAAATTGTAACTAACACCAAGGAAACCCCTGATCAACGACTACAACAATTATGTAGCAGCATCTTGAAACAAATTACATTCAAGAAAGCATCCATCCTTTCAAACAACTTATTGAGAACTCATTGCGGGACCAACAAGCAGTTACAGTATGAAGACGACAGGAATGTTCCTAAACATACCCCAAAGAACCATGCTATGGGGCAAAATCGAGATCTGAAACAAATCTTTGACATTATCAAATGTAAACGAAAACATTACCCAAAATAACCATGGTTTGCCAGAGTGAAAAAATCTCAACCAATCATTAACTTATTCTCATCCAAAAAGGTATACGTGGGCACCTCTAGATTATATGGAGCTGGCCCCTTGCGAATCCTACCAGAGATGTCATAATGTGAGCCATGACATGGACAAAACCATCCACCAAAATCACCAGCATTTGGCAAAGGAATGCAACCCAAGTGTGTACAGACCCCAATAACAATAAGCCATTCAGGGTTTTTTACCCTTTCTGCATCTGGCTGTGGATCTCGAAGAGATCCCAAGTCAACACAGTTAGCCAGGTTAACATCGTCTTCTGTTCGGCGTCTGATGAAAACTGGCTTCCCACGCCACTTAACAGTCACAGTGGTGCCTGGCTCAATGCTGGAGAGATCAACCTCAAGAGAGGCCAGTGCAAGAACATCCTTACTTGCAGACATGCTCAGTACAAACTTGAGGATAAGTAAACGGATCAATGAAGCATAGACAAACCTGCCACCAGTAAGAACAAAGTAAGCAAATGCCCTCTTGCTGGGGTCACCAGGGGGGTAACGCTCATGGTTGCACTCATCATAAACTATTTGAGAAGTGGGGTTCTTGACAGCTAGCACAGTTGCTGGAACATCTGAAACTATGATGTCTTCATTTCTTGGGGTAAGTGATTCAGTAGAAAATCCTGAAAAAGAAAAATATTAATATCCTCACTACAAACCCTAGTAATACCAGTAGCTGGTGCAGCAATTGCAGAAGAAATTGATATTGGCTGAAAGTAAGAGATTCATATCCTGATCCATCATCAGTAGGATAGAATTGTACGGATTCATGGATAGGGTCAACATTGTTCACATAATTATGCACAACAACATATCCATAGTTGTCACATACACAAGAGGCAAGTCAAAGGGTTTGAATCGTCAAAATTAACTTCAATCTATATAAACTAATTACC
Source organism: Erythroxylum gracilipes (assembly GCA_026413385.1). Taxonomy (NCBI): domain Eukaryota; kingdom Viridiplantae; phylum Streptophyta; class Magnoliopsida; order Malpighiales; family Erythroxylaceae; genus Erythroxylum; species Erythroxylum gracilipes. Next base: position 19,406,975 of record JANZLC010000006.1, read on the forward strand.
AAAAAAGGCTAACAAAATGCTTTTCAATGTCACGTTGCCCTCCGCATCTGAATTGCCAGCATTCTGCTTTCCACATTCTTCACAGAGCATTCAAATCAAAGAAAACCTTCCATGCAACTTAAACTCATTACATTAGATTTATCACCTCAGCTAATCACTGCAATAAAATTGCCATCTGACCTTCAGAAATCATACACACCAGAAAACAAAACACAGCGATGCATATTAGTGCTTCTATACAACCGATTCTGCAAATTAGTGAATTAGATGCTGTATTAGAAAATAGTTACAAGAGCAGTTTGGAATAAGATATGTTTCCTGCTTCAGTTTTCCATTTGACGTTAATACAGTGTATCCTTCATCTACATTGTGTCAAAGTGAATTGTCATTTAAGCTTATAAATAGTTTGCATTTGATTTTGAAAAAAAAAAAATCAGGTTCTTATAACCTAATGCACAAAAGAAGAATACACACCATAGACCGGAAGAGAAATGATCAGTTGCATGGCATCTATCACATTAGTAAAGAAAAGGGAATATCAAGAGTAATTTGTAAATATGCATAATAAGGGCACAGATTCTGAGTCAGTAATGAAGAGATATGGAATTTAAGGTAAATATTTCAAAAGGATGCTTCAGATTATCGCAACTGCAAAAGCAGAATAGAAGAAAATAAAAGAAATAACACAAAGATTCATCTCAAGAATAAAGTGAGTGAAAATTATGGCTCTGCAGAGAATGATAAGCTAATGTCATAAGGTGAAAATAGTTGCACTAATTTTGCATGATAATCATAAGACAAGCAAACAATGAATGATGGCAGGGAAAGAAAAACTTTATGGTCATTTCCAAGAAGTGCACCGCGCAATACAATTTATTTGCTATCTTCTTGATACATCCATAAAAGAACCAGGGGAGAACTCATAGCAGAACTCGCTTGCAAGAAAAATTATAAAAAATGGGTGCATGACATAAAATTACCAAGATAACCAATGGAAATATAATTCAAGTCGGTGCTGCACCTGAGTTTAACATAGGATTTTCCATCTTTCCTCACAAGAAAAGATACTGTTTGAACACCAAAATTAAATGAATTATGAGGGCAAATCCTTGTCATCCAGCTTGGATATAAGAAGCACAGGTATCAATGAGAAGAGGTGACCAATAAGTTTCTTTCTATTCAATTTTCTCCACCCTATATTAAAAAATTGCTGACATGTAGGTTCAACAACTAACTTAAAATTAGTAAATCTCCATCAAAATACTTGGTTTGTGTATTGGTCATAAATTGGCTACCTCAATGAGTAAAACAAGGTTGTCTCAGACAACCATATACAGTCAGATTTGTCTACAGAACAAGCATATAACAGAATGCACTATGAGGATATACTGGCATATAAGCACAAAGTATGTAAAAAGGTTAATCAAATACATTCCTAGCTAGTTTTCACCCTCTTCCCTAGTAGCCCTGGGCTTATATTCCCTGGTAGTCTATATGAGAACTGGTAAGCAATCAAGAAAATTGTAATGTTTCAACATTCAATTCAAACAGCATTTTCAGCTTCGTGCTACCAGTCTTATATCTTCTTCCCTTTAATTTGTCTCCCTCAAACGTCACTAACCTACATCACTCCGACTCATAATTCACAGAAATCTGACAACCATCTAATCCCCTCGTCTTTTACTCCAATGAGCTCTAAAACACGTTATCGAAACCTCAAAGATGAACACAGGATAAAGGTATTCATAGGCTAAATCTGAGACGTATCTTTCATTATCATCCATTTCTAGGAAATAAACAATATCCAACATCACAAACTCCACAATCCCGAAGTTCTATAACGTCGAAATCTAATTAGTGCCACATCACGATCAAAACCCGAATCCAGAGCTCTAAACACCAAATTCCCAACTTCAAAATTAATACGCACAGCTGAGAGCTCCTTGTAGGCAAAGTCGTTGATAAATCTCACAAAACTCATAAGCAACCAATGCTTGAAGGATTCCCAATTCAAATAAAGGGCAAAAAACGCACAAAACGATGACTAGGGAAGAAAATCATCAAACTTGGTAACCATTTGCAAAAGAAAAGAAACGAAAACCCTAACCTCTGTTAGGAAGATGGAAGTGGGCCCAGAAAACATGGGAATTGTTGAGAGGCCCCGATTTGAAGTCGGATGAATCAGAACAGTTGAAGGGATAGCGAGACAGAAACGTCGAGGAGGCGGCTTGCGAAGGCCTCCATGATTGTGGGAGCGAAGAAAGCTTCCTCGCTGCAACCCTCAGCATCGTCTGCTTATTTCTCTTGCTCTGTTTATTGAATTTCCAAACGTGTATGCACACCACAGGCAGGAGGCAGCGGCTGCCTTCTCGAAATGTTTACAATTTGGAATTGCGTTGGGAGGTAAATTATTAAGAAAAGATAACTTGGCATAGGAAAGTCTTAAAAATGATATCTGGTATCCTCTTTAGATAAAATAGCGGAAAGCACGATTTTGTATGACTTGAGAGAAAAACAGTTCTCTTTGGCTATATTTTTTCTTTAATGATAAAAAATACTTAAAGATGAATTATCTAAAGTATTCTTTAATTATGAACAAAATATTAAATATATCATAATTTAAAATTATAATGACGTAAGAGTTGCTTACACTTAGATAGTTATTATTTTGCATAAATATCTAAAAGTGTTCTTAGTTATGTAAAGTTGCTTACTTTCTAGCAAATTCTAAATATTTATTTTTAGAATTAGGAGTATGTAAATTTATAACTTTTATATGTGGGCACATACAGATATGCAATCTATGCCTCTGTTTAGTTGAGCTTATATTAGTAGAGCTTTTGTTAGTAGAGTTTTTTTTCTATATATCTTTTATGAGAAGAACTTTTTTCTGTAAATTTTTTTTAGAAGAACTTTTCTAAGAAACCAATTGACTGTTTGGGTGTAATTTTAAAAAGAACTTTTTTAAACGAGCTTCATACAATAGACTATTTGACAACATAAAAATAAAAAGGACTTTTAATTTTAACTATATTTATTTTTGTAATAAAAATTATTTATGCATATAAATATTATTTAAAGTATATTAAACAATATGCAAAGCACAATATATTAA
>JANZLC010000006.1:19448373-19461185 GCA_026413385.1 Erythroxylum gracilipes
ATAAGTCATGTGGTCGGTGGCTCCTGAATCCATAATCCAAGATTGCTGAAAAACCTTATCTGAGACATTTAATCCAACTGAAACCGAACACATACCTGAATGCACAAAGGTAAATGTACCTGCAGATTTCCCTGTGTTGCTAACGAATGCTCTCATCTTTTCTACTTCATCTTGGTTAAAGCCCTTTGAGTCTTGCCTGTCTTCCTGTTGGGTTGTACTTGTAGTAACCTGCGCTTGTCCATTACCCCTAGGTTGATATCCTTTGTGTCCCCACTCACGGCTAGGAGGCTTTCCATGCAACTTCCAGCCCTGCTCCTTTGTATGACGTGGCTTTTTGCAGTAGCTACATCATAGGTCATCACGGTTTTGAGGCTTGGATATACCCCCTTTTCCAGTTTTTGCATCAAATCTTTTTCCATCCTGCTTTTCACTCCTAGCTACCATAGTTGAACCATCAGAAGGTTGAGAATTAAGCATTAAATTTCTCCTACTTTATTCACTCCGAATAATGGCCACTACCTCATTAAAGCATGGAACTTTTTGCTTTCCGAGTATTTGGATCCTTATTTGATCAAACTCGGAATTCAATCCCATAAGAAAGTCATAAACTCTATCTTGTTCAATGAACTCCTTTAGTATAGTAGCATCATAAGGACACTTGGTTTGAATCACTCGATAATAATCAAGTTCTTGCCATAATGACTTCACCTGGTTGGCATATTTCGTCACAGATTTGTTCTCTTGTTTAGAGGCAACAGTCTTGACTTTCACTTCATACACTTTAGCCACATCCCTAGCTTTTGAGTATGTTTGCTGAATCGCATCCCAAATATCTTTGGCTGTAGCCACGAACATTATCGTATCACTTATTTCAAGCATCATTTTATTCCAAAGCCACGCCATGATGCTCCTCATACCATGCTTCAAAACTTGGATCTTCTGGCCTTGTTTCAGTCCCTAACAAGTGACTGATCTTTCCCTTACCTTCCAAAATAGCTCGAACAAGTTGTGACCACTTGAGATAATTTTTTCCATCCAATTTGTAGGCAGTTTGAATGATCTGTAACTCTACTGAAGATTGAGTCTTGGTTACTTCATTTGATGAAGCTATAATTATTGATCAACTCTCCTTGGTTTCTGTCATTGTCCTTCACTTCTATGTGCAGTCAATTATTTACCGAGACTAATCAGGAATGAAGGTTGACTTAGGGACAAAGGAAAAAGAATCTCGAAAGAAGAAGAGAATAACAATGAAGGCTCAATCCCCCTTTATTTTTTCCCAGAAAAATTCGAGCCTAAGATATTTCTTTATTGACACTTAATAGGATATATATACACAAAGAGTACAACATAGATTAGGAAACTAATCTCCTAATCCCACTAAACTAGGAAGCTAACCTTATCTAAAGATCCCTTATCTTTAGGGATCCTAATAATACATATCCTATATTTGATATTTACCTAATACAGTATCTATATCTATTAGTACGGATTCTCACATTACATGCCTTTGGTTATATCTTTAAGGTTAATTGAAGCCAAGGATGTCGTGTTCGAATGTGGTCCAAACTGCAAATGTGGGCCTGGTTGTGTTAATCGGACGTCTCAAAGAGGGATCAAATACCGTCTCGAGGTTTGGTTTTTTTTTTTTTTCCTCTCATCATGAATGCCAATTTTGCTTATATTGTTATATACAATATGCTTAATAATGCTTACTCGTAGTATTTGATTTGGTTAATGTCACTAGGTTTTTCGTACTCCAAAGAAAGGATGGGCAGTAAGATCTTGGGATTTCATACCTTCTGGGGCACCTGTCTGTGAGTACATAGGGGTGCTGATAAGAACAGAAGACTTGGATAATGTTGCTGATAACAATTATATATTTGAAATTGACTGTTGGCAGACAATGAATGGCCTTGGTGGAAGAGAGGTTCTGTGATATCTTTGATATAGTTTATCGCTTGAAGCAAATGCTTTTTTCCTTTATGGCTTCAATCCATATGGCTATTAAGCTGATCAATTTGAAGCATGCTGACTGAGATTTTGCATGTTCTTTGCATTACATTTGTGCTTATTGTCCTTTCTGGTAATTCTGCATGTTTCTCTTATTCATTTCTTTATCAGTAGTTCTTGTGCTCCCTTGGTATATCTTTTTACCTTATTTTTTAAATTTCCAACAGAAACGATCACGAGATGTGTCGATACCAAAAATTGAAGGCATAGATAGAACTGATGATCAGAAGTTTGAAATTGTGCCAGAATTTGGCATTGATGCTGGTTTTGCTGGGAATATTGCAAGGTTCATCAACCATAGTTGTGAGCCTAATCTCTTTGTCCAGTGTGTACTGAGCTCGCATCATGATGTGAAACTTGCTCGAGTTATGCTTTTTGCAGCAGATAATATACCTCCCTTGCAGGTTAGCAACTGTTTCTATTTTTTGTTATTGTGCTTTAGTTGTTTTTGTCCTTTCATAAATAGCTTGAAGATTTGAGACTCGCTTAAACACAATGATGCAAAAGAGTTTAAAGTCTTATAGATTAAAAAAGCCTTAATTTGGTGGGATGGAGGATAGGAATTGAGTTGATAACAAAAGGCTGAAATTCAGATTGTATTAGGATTCTTTATTATGTAGGAAGTAGTAGTATTATATTATCTTACTTTAGATATGATATCCTAGTTGTTTAGGACTTATAGAATTTCTATTATAATAGGATTTCAATTAGAAATCCTTTTCTTACTAGAAGAAGAATTCTGAGAACTCTATATATTTGTACTCAACCTTTCATTAATAACAAGCAATATCGAATTTTTTTACAAACTTGAGTTTTCAATTAGGTGTGATGCTTGCTTCTAAGAGTGATTCTTAGACCCTAGGAATGATTCCTAGTTTTTTACTATCCATTCCTTGTGTTCTTCATTAAATTCCAGCAACCTTAACCTGAATTCCAGCCCACTCAAACCTAAATTCTTCTCTTTATAAAATTTGAAAATTTTGCATTTTTCACCAAAATTTAACCTTGAAACCTGATATTCCATCAGCCTAATATCAGCCATACTTCCTAATTTTGTGTTTTTAGCTATTAGTTAATAATTCTTCTATGTGTCTTACATCAATTTGGTATTAGAGCTTTGGTTCACAATGGCGACTTGTAGTGGATGGATGTATGGAAGAATATTTAGTGACTTAGAGCGAGATGAAATACTTCTGAATATTGCAAAAAGGTTGGGCGTTGATGATCCTCGTTCACAAGGTGCACCAAGAACCAACTTACATGTATCAATGCCCGTAAGAAAACATGTCCGTCAAATTTTGGAGAGGTTGGACAACCTTGATATACATTCCCTAAAACTCAAAACTTTGACAAGAAAAAATTATACCAACCAACAACCTATACTTGATGGTAAACATGGAGAATGTGATAATAAGCAAGATGAAGGGATTGGTATTTGATCAACAACATAGAGGGCTGGGGAGAATCTTTGTTGAAAAATCATGTACTAATTTTAAATCTTCAAATTTCGTAGGCACCACCTCAAAAAAAGTGTTTATTAGGGTTGGCGAAATTACTGACATCTCTTTCAAATGTTCAATTAGAATCTTCAAGCCTACATGTAGATGATGTTCAAGTACTTCATGACATGGAGGGTTTGATAGTGGGAGATGATCAAAGCGTTAAAGATGAAGAAAAACAAAACAAAGTGGATCCTTTCACAATCCCTAAAGCTGAAACAATTGAACAAGTTTAAACACTTAAGTAGCAAGCTGAAACACCTGAACTAGAGGTTGAAATAGTTGAACAACAGGCTGAAACCCTTGAATAACAAATCAAAGCACAAGAAGAATAGGCTGAAACAGCAAGGCAGCAGGTTGAAATAATTGAACAGCAAGCTAATATAACAGAACGTGAAGCAAAAAGGATTAACTAGCAACTACTTGGGGTTTTAGAGCTTGTTGGTTCAAAACTTGATGATATAATTAATGTTGTTGACGAAGATTGTGTTGTAGTGAGTGATGTAGAAGTAGACTTGAATGAAGATACGCAATTAGTACAACATAGTAATAAAGGAGAAGACGTGAGGACACTTGCAAAGTCAAAATTCAGCAATGATAACAAGGTAATGCATCTGATTGCAAGAAGCAGCAATACGTATGTTCTTGATCCTTATGTTGTAGAGAAGCCATGTGGTTTAGTTATGAAACCATTTGCAAATATATTGGTTAAGACTTACGATATTGTCCATATATCTAAACTCTTCTTCAAAGAGGTTGTACGTCTATATGGATTACCTTTAACCATCGTCTCTGATTGTGACGTAAAGTTTATGAGTTATTTTTGGAAAACTCCATGGAAAACATTGAACATTAAGCTTCAATTTTCAAGTTCTTTCCATCCCCAAATCGATGGACAAATAGAGGTGTTGAATAGAGCACACAGTTCGAAGCAGTCACCCTTGATGGGAAGTAGACGAAAAAGCTGTACACATAAGGACGAGTAGAATTGAATTTCTTGCTTTTGATGGCGACAATGTTAAGTTGTGGCTATATCGTTGCGAACCAAAATCAAGTGTGTATGAGTAGAAGAATGGGTTGCTGCAATGGAAGGGGCGCCTAATGGTGGGTGCTGACAGGAAACTTCGTCAACTGATCATCAACATTAGTCACGACGGTGTCGTGGAAGGACACGCTATTAGAGACAACTTTTATACATGTTTGAAATTATCCTGTATACTTGGGTACATTAATTCCTATTGGGGTTTATTATAAACGCATCGTATTGTATATAGCAATCCTTCATATGGATGAACGGGCAAAGGATTGGTATCGCCTGTTCGTCAGAAATAGTATTAAAATCAAGGTGGTCGAGTGGGAGGATTTACGAAAGCTCTTAAGCAGAGGTTTGATGCGGACATTTTTGACGACATAGTGGGAGATTTTAAGGACTTGAAACAACGAGGAATGGCGCTTGAATATTGTGCTCAGATCACCTTCAGTCATAATGACTTGGAGTTCGAGCATTGATTGAATACTACCCACACCGTCTCATTGTACGATTACCTTCGGTAAGGCCATTTAAACCCTCAAAACCCATTAGCAGTAGGGACTTTGATGAAAAACGAGCGAAGGGGCTTTATTTTTGATGTGATGAAAAGTATACACCTTGTCATAAATGTAAAAAGCGTCAATTGCAATTTTACATAGTTTCGGGAGAGGATGACAATGGGAAATTGTCTCCAGATCAGGAGGAGGAAGACATGGATGAAGGTCTCGCAGAAGATGAGGGTCCAATGGTATCAATGCAAGCCATGTTGGGTTTCTCAGAGGCGGGGGAGTTCAAGCAAATGCGTTTAGTAGGGATGCATCAGAAACGGAGGATTCACATCCTTATCGACAATGGCAGTACACATAACTTTGTCGGTTCGGCGGTAATAAGGAAAGGGAATTGTGAATTGAGGAATATTGAACCCATTGCGATTATGGTGGGAGGGGGATTGCAACTGGCCGACAGTGCTGTAGAGATTTTGTTTGGACAATGCAAGGAACACAATTATGCATGGATGCTTTGGTGTTATCGTTAGGAGGTTGCGACGTAATGTTGGGGGTATAATGGCTTGCCTAGTTAAACGATGTGCTGTGCAACTTTAAGACTAGAACAATGGCGTTTAGTTGGGAGGGAAAAATGATAACATTGTGGGCAAGCCCAGAGGGTCGCTCTCGAGTCATTTCCAGCAGAGACTTCCAGAAGGCTCTATAGCAATCTTCGGGTGGCCAGCTATTCATGATGCAACTCTCAATTTTGATTGAATATCAATTACAGCAAATGCGGATGACGGAGGGGCAAGGGAGTGCGATAGATGACATCAATGTTTTATTGTCGGAATATGCCAAAGTATTCCAAGAGCCAACCCACCTTCCTCCCGATCGTAAGTATCATCATCAGATTGTTTTGAAGGAAGGAATCGACTTTATTCATGTGCGGCCATATTGTTATTCGGGTACCTAGAAGGACGTCATTGAGCAAGTAGTCAGCGAACTAGTGAAGCAGGGATTCATCCGTCATAGTTACGGATCATATGCATCTCCGGTAGTTCTTGTGAAGGACAATTTGTGGCGAACGTGCGTAGATTATCAAGAGCTGAACAGACATAGTGAAGATAAGTTTCCAATACCCCTTATTGAAGAATTGTTGGATGAATTACATGGGGAGAGTTGATTTTCGAACTTAGATTTGCGTTCTAGTTATCACTAGATACGGATGCAGCCAGAAGATATTCCGAAGACGACCTTCAGAACTCATGAGGGCCATTACGAGTTCCTCATTATGCCTTTTGGCCTGAAACGCACCATATACATTCCAAAGAATAATGAATGAATTGTTTAAACCGTATTTACGTCATTTCATTTTAGTATTTTTTGACGACATACTAATTTATAGTTCTTCGTTGTTATTGGATGTAGAACACATTTCGGTGGCTCTCCAGACATTAAAGGATAATTAGTTGTTTTTATGGGGTAGCAAATGTGTGTTTGGAGCTTGCCAAGTGGAATACTTGGGTTACAACATATTGGAGGGAGGAGTGGCAACCAATCTAAGGAAGGTCAAAACGATTGAGTGGACGACACCTAAATGTATCAAGGAATGACGAGGATTTCTGGGAATCATTGGATACTACAGAAGATTCATAAAAGGGTATGGACTTTTGGCGAAACCATTAACTGAGCTCCTTAAAAAAGAACGGCTCACCAATTGGGAATGGACACAAGAGGAACATACTGCATTTGATAGATTGAAAGAGGCGATCCTGTCGGCCCCTGTATTAACATTACCAGACTTCTCGAAGACTTTAGTAGTTGAGGCTGACGTTGGCGGACATGGGATCGAGGCAGTGCTACAGCAAGTGATCAAGCATTGGCATCATTAGTTGAGTCTCTGACTGTTTGTAGTTAAGACAGATCATCGAAGTTTAAAGTATCTGCTATAACAAAGGCTATCAACCCCATTCCAGCAATCATGGTTGCCAAAGCTTCTCGAGTATGACTTTGAAGTGCAATATCGTAGTGGCAAGGAGAATGTTGCTGCTGATGCCCTCTTAAGAATTACAAGTGCAGAAATGTTGATGATTTCTGTGACTCAACTGCATGGTGACATGTTAGAATAGATCAAAAGGAGTTGGCAGGAGGACAGTGCAATTTGAGAAATGGTTCAAAAGCTAGAATCTAATAGAATGAAATCAAGTGTGTATGAGTGGAAGGATGGGTTGTTGCGATGGAAGGGGCGCTTAGTGGTGGGTGCTGACAGGAAACTTTGTCAATAAATCATCAACATTAGTCACGACGACGTCGTGGGAGGACACGTTGGAATAGTGGCTATTATGAAGAAAATACAGAAGATGTTTTTTTGGAAAGGGCTGTCCCGTGATGTGCGTATTCATAATCAAAATTGTTTAGTTTGTTAGAAAAATAAACAGGACAACTCTGTTTACCTTGGTCTCCTACAACCCATTAAAATACCCAAAGATAGCTAGAAAGAGGTGAGTATGGACTTTGTGGAAGAACTCGTTGTCTCTAGGGGGAAGTTGGTTATTCTTGTAGTAGTAGTAGGTCGACTCACCAAATATTCTCATTTTATTACGATCAAGCACCCTTATTCTGCTTGCAATATAGATGAGATATTTCTCAACAATGTGTTTAAGCTGCATGGTATGCTGGAGTCTATCATCAGTGACGGGGACCTTGTCTTCTAAGCAAAACTCCTTCGACTGCAAGGAGTTAAATTGAAGTGTTCCACGGCTTACCACCTGCAGACGGAAGCGGTGAACAAAATTCTTGAAATGTATCTTCGGTGCTTTTGTGGGGAAACACCTCGAAAGAGGAGTGAATGGCTGGCGTTGGCTAAATAGTGGTACAACACCACCTATAAGGGTTTTATCGATTCCACACCATTTGAGGTACTTTACAGATTTCCACCATCGGTGTATACGCTTTACATAGTAGGTGACTCCAAGGTGCTGGAAGTGGATCTGGTCCTACAGAATAAGAAGGCCATGACTAACATCACCAAATTCCATTTGCAGAGGGCTCAGAACAGGATGAAATTGTATGCGGATTTGAAAAGATTTGAACGAGAATTCAAGGTTGGTGATATGGTCTTATTGAAATTGCGACCTTATAAATAGTATTCTTTACAAAGACGAAGCAATCAAAAATTATCTCCACTTTATTGTGGGCCTTATTAGGTTCTACAACGAGTTAGAGAAGTGGCATACAAGTTGAAGCTTCCACCCGAGGCAGCGATACATCCTGTGTTGTATGTGTCTCAATTGAAGAAGGAACATTTTGAGCAAGCTCATACGTTGTCTTCTTTGCTGGAATTTCTCACGCCAGTTGAACGTGTACTTGTAGCAGTTCTGGATCGCCGAATGACAGCGAAATAATTGTGCTGTCACACAGTGGTTAATTCAGTGGTTAGACGGAGATAACACTAGTGCGACGTGGGAATATCTCTTCGACCTTCAAAAGAGATTTCCTGAGGTTAAACTTGATAGATAAAGACATTAAGGGGAAGGGAATTGTTGCAGTGTTTGATTAGGAAGACGAAGGTTGCACGGGAAAGGATGGAAATTCTCTCTAAGTTCGAAAGATACGATGTGTTTATAATAAACCTCAATAGTAGCTCCTGTACCCAAGTATACGGGATAATTTCAAACATGTATAAAAGTAGTCTCTAACGGCGAGACGAAGGGGTTGTTATGAATGGAATGAATTCTGTTTTTCCCTCTCTTCTATGATTTCTTTGTCATTCTTCCCTTCTCTCTAGGATTCTTTTCTATTATTGGAGCAAACTCACGTTGGTCTTTGGTAATCTTCTATTAATCGTTTTTATTCTTAACATTTGTTTTACAAAGAAATGCTAAATCAACATCATTGATTGGTAGAAGTCAATGAAAGGGATATGTTGATGGTTAGGATTCGTTTGGAGTGTTTTCAAAGAGGAAACTAAAAGAAATTGCATTCACGAATGCTGGACCTTATAAGATCATTAAAAGGATAAGTGCTAATACCCATGTTTTGGAATTACTAAGTGATGAGAATAAGTCTTATCTTTAATGTTGCAAATTTAACTATTTATCATAGACTAAGATGATGAGCAATCCCCTATTGCAGTTGTAAGAATTTGAACCATTCCCTATCTTAAGGAGGAGATATAAGATGTTCTAGATGAACAAGTTGTAGCTACCAATGGTGGATGATATCGACAATTTCTTGTCAACTGGAAAGGGAGACTGATTTATGACAGCAGTTGGATTTTAAAGTTTGAATTTGAGAAGTTGAATCCAGATTTATATAATCAGTATCTATCACATTTTATGTTGAGGACGACTTCAAATAAGCCGAGGAGAATTGATGCAAAAGAGTTTAAAGTCTATAGAAGAAATAAAAGAGGAAAAATTAGTCCAAAAAAAGCCTTAATTTTGTGGGATGGAGGATAGGAATTGAGTTGATAACAAAAAATAAAGGCTGAAATTCAGATTATATTAGGATTTTTTATTAGATAAGAAGTAGTAGTATTATGTTATCCTACTTTAGATATGATATCCTAATTGTTTAGGACTTATAGAATTTTTATTATAATATGATTTAAATTAGAAATCCTTTTCCTGTTAGAATAAAGATTCTAAGGACTCTAAATATATATACTTAACTTTTCATTAATAAGAAACAATCTGGAATTTTTTTAAAGGTGTGATGCTTTCTTTTAAGAGTGATTCTTAGAACTTAGGAATGATTCCTAATTTCCTATTATTCATTCTTTGTGTTTTTTACTAAATTCTAGCAACCTTAACCTAAATTCCAGCCCACTCAAACCCTGAAATCCTAACCCTAAATTTCCAACAATTAAACCTTAAATTCCCAGCTTTATGAAATCTGAAAATTCTGCATTTGTAGCCAAAATTTGACCTTAAAACGTGATATTTTAACAGTCTAATATCAGTCATACTTCCTAATTTTGTACTTTTTGCTATTAGTTAATTTTTCTATTTGTCCTACGTCACAAATATTCTTGTTTATTATGTAAGGACAGTTTTTCAACCATGATTTTGTTTGGTGGTGACTGATATTGTGCACTGATCTTGCACAAACAGACTATCTTATATTAAGTTGTAACGAAAATGATGGATTCTGAATTTTGCATTGTGTGGAGGATTTTTGTTGGATATTGAGATGCGCCTTTCTACTACATTTGTTTGAGGGATGAGTGACCAATATTCTTGTTGAATATGTAGGAGCTTACTTACGACTACGGTTACGCCCTTGATAGTGTACATGGGCCGGATGGAAAGGTAAAACAGATGCCATGCTTCTGTGGTGCAGCAGATTGTAAAAAGCGTTTGTTCTAGTGTCCAGTTCCCAGGTGTTTTTAAGTTTTATTCAAAAAGCTACTGCTGAGACTCTTTTTGCGGAACAAGTCTTGTGCACCACTGACGACTTGCAAGTTTGTAGCTATGGTGACATGGGATGGGAGTCTTGATAGCTGTATTTACGATCGTTTTGCACGAAGCACAGTACAAAGAACCCTAGTCCCATCTTTCGTGGATGGTTATAGCCGACAAATCCTACACTTGTTATTCGTGAATACAAGAAACTTGTACAAGTTTTTGCTGTGTATTACGCAGAGAAGTGTAAATGTTAGGCCAGAGTTAATTTGGAGAGTGGAAATCCTTGTAATGGTCCCTGATTTATATCATATACTGCCGCTCTCCAATATAGCAACTTCGTCATATATGATTTCCTCTTCATGCAAAAAATCTTCAATTCGTCAATTATACAGCAATTGGAAAGATAATAGACAGAAGTTGCTCAGAAATTTCAAGAAATGCATGAGTTTTGAGTATATACTAATCCAGAAATTTATTTCCTCAAGAAACGAAAAATTTCCAAGTTAAAATAAATAATCAACAGGGATGCTTTTCTTAAGTGAAAACTAACAATAATCAACAGGGCATGCCTTTTCTCAAGTGAAAATTAAATACAGAAGAGTCAAACCATCATGAAACATGCATTAATGGCTCCATGTGATTCTAACAAATTTTGAACTATGGGTTTGGAATTTTGAATTAAAATGATATAGGGTTTGGCTTTATAGTTATGGTTCTTAGCAGTTACATTTTTCTCTAAAGATCTTGATCAAAATTTAAGTTTGTGTCTCTGATCATGAATATCATTTTAATTGATTCAAACAAGTAAAATCACTACTTTTTGTTAATATAATTAGCTTCTATAGTACTTTATTTTTATTCAGTAGATGGACTTTCCATTCAAAACAAATCTCCATAAATAAGGTCATGAATTTAGGTTAATATAACTCCGTTAATTCAAAATTATTTACGATGATTTTTCAAGTTGATGTTTAGATTAAACTTAAGCTTTGATACAAATTCTAAGAAGCGAAGTTTCTTTTGCCTTTTTAATAAATACATGTTTGGATTTGAGTATTATAATTGAAGATGTGAATGCCTACTATCAAAGATTAGGATGTTTACATGAAAAGTTATTTGTTGATTACAGTAGAATCACTGTTTATACTTACATACTGAGACTAATGAATTAGTGAGGAGGTAATTAGTGAGGTTTCTTGCTTTCTCTAACTTTTTTATGCAGGTGAATCAATCAGGAAAGCCAACTGGAGATGCACTTTCAGAGTATAGACAGAGCTAGGCGTCTTCTTCAATACTGGAATAAGGAAGTTCATAATTGGAACTCCTTATTTGGCAAGCATGCACAGAACTCATACAGTGATTTTGACTACCTTTGCTCACATTGCAGTCCACGGTTCACATTACATGGAGGAATCAAGACTAATCACATATTCACATCCATTGCACTGCACTGATGATATGCACTACTGGCTATAATTTAATTTACTGCTGTCAATAGTTTCTCTGTTGGCTTGAGTTTCTGGTTAGATGAGTTAGCGCTAGAAGGTTTCTTTGGTAGGAAGGCTATTGTTGTCTCAGGTTTTTGTGTATGTTATCGGGGAGTGTTGTAGCACCATCATGTATTCCTTATGTTCCCTTTTGGTAGGTAAGAGATTACTGCTCAAGTAGTCTCTAGTACTGTACATAACTTTTCATATTTGTATAAAATCTTCTAATTTATAACAAAAAAAAATGAATTAACAGTATAACATCTCAGAATAAAATGTCTATAATTGTTAATTATTTAAGTGATCATTAATTTAAACTTAATATGGGTGATGTTAATAGTTCATGGATTGAATGTGGTTACTAAAATGGTAAGAAATTAAAGAATGACTTTTATAATTCAATTATCAACCGATATATCCCATGTGATGAAATACGACTAACAACATGCACTGAACTGAACATGAGTGGTATAAGAGTTTTGTAAAGTAGTAAGAACTGATATTAGAGTATACAACAGACCTCTTTATCAGTTATCACAACCCTTTGCACAAGACACAAGTAAAAACTCAAATACTTTATCCTTTTATTCGTTCAAGATTCATTCACATATAAAAGTACAACTTAACTAAAGCAACAATAAATATAACAACTGCAGCAACATTAGTCATCAAACATTCCTCCAACTCTCCTCAGCCGCAGGAGCTGCTAACTGCTAACTTCGACCATTATGGTTCCCTTGTCACAACCAAGTGCAATCCTGTAAGAGGTTAAAAACAAGAGACTTGCTGGTTTGAATCATCTAATTGGAGATTAATCAGAGATAAAGGTGGTAAATTACATAATGCCAACTTACTTCTTTGAACCTTTAACGCACCCAACTGTCCAG
>JANZLC010000006.1:19480629-19498427 GCA_026413385.1 Erythroxylum gracilipes
ATTTTCATCACAGCCATTCAAATCAATATAGCCGTTGTGATCATATTCTTCATTGAAGGCTTGGTCATAATCCAATAGCAAAGAGACATTAAATTGTGTTTTGATTTTAGCAACAAAAGCGGTGAAATGGGAAAACAGCTTAGAATGATTTTTCACTAAATAAAGGCAAGCAAGCCATCTAAGAAAAATCATCAATAAAGGTAACAAAATACCGAAACCCAGTTTTAGATACAATGGGACATGGACCCCAAACATTTGAATGAACTAACTCAAACGAAAAACTGACTCTTTTATTGACTCAAAAAACATTAAGCAAATGATGATGTTTGGCAAATTGACATGACTCACAATCTAAAGACAACACTGTTTTAAATTTTGGATATAGTTTCTTCAACATAAACAGGGATGGATGGCCTAACGGACAGTGTCCTTCAAAAGGAGTTGAGACTGTCGAGCAAGCAATGGGTCTGGGCACTTGTTCATGGATATCTAAAACGAAAAGACTTCCTGTTACATTTCTACTACCAATAATCTTCTTTGTCATAAAATCCTGAAAAAGACACTAATCTGAAATAAAAAAAGAAACAACGATTTAGAGCTTGAGTAATTTTGCTAATAGATATTAAGTTGAAAGAAAATCCTAGTAGGCCTACCACGTATGATAGGGAAAGTAAAGGAGTAGGCTGAGCAGTTTCATAACCAAGAACAAATGAGTTAGAACCATCTGCTAAAGTGACTTTGGAAGGAGAGTTGTGGGGCGTAAAGTTAGTAAGAAGATTATGATTACCTGTCATATGATTATTAGCACTAGAATTAATGACCCATTGGGTGTTGGAGGAAGAAAGGAGATACTTATCAAGATTACCTATTTTTAAAAATGCCTGTGATAGAGTTAGATGAGCTCTGCATGGCTTCTTGGTACTGAAGAAATTTAGCAAAATAGAAACTAAAACTGTTTGCTGTAAAGATGTGCTGGGTGTGGTATAAATAGCTGCAACATGAGCTCAGTGAAATTTTTTTAATTTGTTTTGCAGTTTTGGACATGTACGTTTGATACGACCCAACTCATGATAGTAGTTACATTCAACACTTCTTGTATCTTGATTCCTCTTTTCCCAACCCACCGTATTGTTTCCTTTATTTTGACTTCGATTAGAGGAATGTTCATTATTCCAACTAACAAGGGCACTTGAAGCCTGAACAAGTGGAGCAACAATAGTATTGTCTGTACGTAGAACTTTGGAGAATATCTCATGTAAAGGAGGAAATTTATGCACTGGAGAGGATCTGTGACTCTGTCGTATCAAATTGAGAATTGAGACAAGTAGAAAAGTTCATGACTTCCATTTTCTCCCATTGAGTTTGTTGCACCTTGATATCAGAACTAAAAGATAACAAAAGATTGAGTTCCTCATAAACCTTTTTGAAATTCATAAAATAGGTTTGAAGAGACAGATCATTTTGTTCAGCCCTATAAAAATTCTTACGGACCTTATAGATATGATAAATTTTCTTTTTTCCCACATACAAAAATTCCAGGTATTCCATTAATTCCTTAACATACTCACAGTGATTAATCATACTAACCACTTCAGTATCTATTGAATTCCGAATTTGCAAGAATAATCTGGCATCATCTTTTAGCCATTACCTTTCTTGTATTATCAGAATGTGGATCATCTGCAAGATGGTCATTCTTTGAAATACTGCTCAAATAAATCCTAATTGTTTTGCTCCAATTTAAATAATTAAGACCTGACAACTTATTTTCAGTGATTTTAGACATCATGGGCTTCCGAACAGAGGCCGATCAGTGGCTGGCCAATGCAACTGTGCTGGCAGTGAGACTAAAATGTCACCTTTAGCTGCTGCCGAACACTTGCAACTGTGTCAAGTTGAAGAACACTGAAATTATACTGAAATTCTGTACTTGGCAGAAACTTTCTGATGCCATGTTATTAACACTTGATGTTTTGTATTTACTATACACCTCTATTTATATACATGTTGTGTGCCTAAAGATGGTAGGGAGATATTGTCAATCCCTACATTTAAGCTTCCTAGAATCAAGCTATAATCCTCATAATTTCTGTACATTTATTCATCACCTGTAACGGTAACAAATACTATTGTTGTCATGTTAAGTGTCATGCGTAGAAGGAAAGATGAGAAGATTCTAGAAAAGGATGCTAATTAACTTATAATAAAATAGTTTTTCCGTAGAGAAGTTTCTACTTAATGTTCCCTTTTTTATTCTTCTAACATTTACTGGAAAAATTTACTGAACTGGCATTTTTAATTTTGTTTGCAGTGTCCTCTTCTGAACATAAGTTACTGCCCCGCATCAGAGTCTGTTTTGTCAGATGGGAAAAACTTGGTACGGGTGTTTTATTCTCTTTTGTTTTCTGTATCTTTTTGCTTTTCCTTTTGAAGATCTAAAGAGGGATCTTTCATATTTCTTATTCACTTGGATTTGCTTCTTTCTCATAGGTGGTTGTTGCTTACAATCCTGTGGGATGGAGTAGAGAGGACGTAATACGAATTCCAGTAAGTCCTTCCATCATCACCTGATCTAGGCTTGAACTATTTACACCATGACTAATGCATTATTTATGGTAGTGGGTACGTATGTGAATAATGATCTGATGGCTAATTTAGTTTGTTCATTAGACAATATAAGACTGTCCTTTGAGGTACAAGAGGATGAATAGGCTTTTGTTTTCCTGTTTTAGAAGATGCTAATAGTGACCTTTTGAAGGTAATTTGATTGTTGTGACATCTTTTGTTGGCTATCTACTCCTTCTCTACTTCTTTGATTGGCTGCCTAAATATTTTTCTTGGTTTTTATTTTTCAGAATATGCGCTTTTGTTGGCGTTCTCTAAGTAGTCATGAGTCTGGTGTTATTCTCTCCTTCCATAAAAGGATGATCATTGTTGTAATTCGCTCTTGATGTCAAATTTGCTAATGAGTGACATCTAAACTGTTGTGCTGAAGTCGGTCTAATTGGTTCCTAATTGTTTTATCATCATGATCCCCCATGCAGTTCTGTAACTTACTGTCAATTTTACTTGCATATGCTTTGTATTGAGCTTGATTAATTTTCAGCTAATTCAGTAATCGCTGCACATGCATGCAAGGAGTCCTTGTTACATGTAAAGTTCATGCCACTCCTCTCAATATTGTTAGCATCTGGAAAGGCCTTATTGTTAATTTTTGGATTTGAGATGAATAATTATGTCCTTGGTAGTTTTGCTGTCAGTTGCTAATGAATACACATGATTTCTTGAGGCTCTGAACAAATTCAACTGCTGAGTAAAAGCAGTTGTATTCCATCTTGAATCTTTCTGTCAAGTTCAGTGGACGAGATATGCATATACCATGCAACAGTATCTCTGGAATTCGTTTAAATGCATATAACTAACTTAGAAGTCAAACCTTCTGCAGGTTTCCTCTGAGAAAGTAACAGTTCATGATTCGAGTGGAGGACAAATTGAATCTCAACTATTGCCAATATCAAATGGAACTTTAAGCATAAGAAATAAATATGTCAAAGCATATTTAGGTCAATTCCCAAGTCAAACGCCCAAGTATTGGCTTGCATTTCCAGTATCTTTACCAGCCCTTGGTCTCAGCACTTACATTGTCTCAAATACAAATGGCAGTGGTAGGTTTACTCTATTACTTCTTTACCTCAATAGATTTTTTTGTTATAAGAAAGACTACTAAATGATATTGCTAGAGTACTAACCAAGTGTTCTTTTTGAAATTGATTTTCACAAAAGGCCCTAGTTCGACAGTCTCACTTGTAAGCTCGTCAGTGAATAGTACAAGTAATACCATTGCTGTTGGTCAAGGAAATTTGAAGCTTCTTTATTCTACAGCTGAAGGCAAACTTACTCATTATGTCAATAACAGAAACCTGGTATGTATAGTTTAGAGACCTTTATATTCCACTGCGAAATAAACTGTCTACCTATGACAGTTTCTTTTCATCCTTTGTTCCTCTCATCTGATCTTCTTCTCCAAATTACTCACTCTGGATAATGCACTATAATGTGGAAAATTTATGAATATAAAAATTTGCAAAATTTTCTAACCCTTTTAATGATTAATATATGAAGGTCATCACCTCAGTTGATCAATCATATAGCTATTATACTGGAAATGATGGAACTGACAAAGATCCACAGGTAGTCAAATCTCTGTAGTACCAGGATTTCATGTTGTTATACATGGGTGCTTGTGGAGTTTATTTCACTCATGGACTAATAGCTGTTCTAAATCTAGTTGCCTTGATAATGTACTTTTATTTGTTGAAGGCCTCTGGTGCATACATATTCCGCCCAAATGATACAGTCTCAATACAATCTGGGTACCAGGTAGTTGTGTTGAATTAATAAGTGATCAACCACTTTTATTGTCAGCTAACGGGCTGTTAGTAATGTGCGGGAAACTTAGAGCATTTGAAAACTTCTGGGATTGATTTTCTTTTGGCAGGTTCCATTAACTTTTGTCAGGGGACCATTACTGGACGAAGTGCATCAGCAGATTAACCCATGGATATCTCAGGTGGACACCTTCTGTCATTATGTTGTCCCATTTATATTTCCCATTTATATTTTAATCTAGCCCTACTATTGATTTCGTATCCAAAATAACTTTTGGCGTACCTCTAGTTTCTAGACTTCAAATATATTGACTGAAGTGTGCTACATAGCAATTTGGTTTGTTTGTATCATCAAGTTATTCTACTTCCAATAACAGGTTTCTACAACTTCCACAGGTTACCAGAGTCTATAAAGGAAAGGAGCATGTTGAAGTTGAGTTCAGTGTGAGTTATTTATTATCTTTTGTAATTACTTTGTTTTAAAATTCTGCATTCCTTTTGTTATGGTTTTTGTATGGCTTAAAGTTATCTATATTTTTCATTTGATAAGTTTCTGGACATAATATCAGATTGGGCCTATTCCTGTGAATGATGGAGTTGGGAAAGAGATCACAACACAAATTAAAACTGCCATGAAGACCAATAGAACATTCTACACTGACTCTAATGGACGCGACTTCATTAAACGGGTACAAAAATAGCTACTGCCTAACATTATATAATTCTCAACTCTCTTGGAATCATTCTCTTCTTTGTGTAATTTAATCTGTTAAATTTAATATATACTAATTTCAGTATTATCTTCGTCTTTCCAGCCAGTATGACTGTTTGTTACTTCAGTACACATTGTTTTTGGAAGAATAGGTTGTAGATGAGAGAAGCTTAACTTGTATCCTGTGGTTTGTAGATTCGAGACTTCAGGAAAGACTGGGACCTTCAAGTTTTCCAACCAATTGCTGGAAATTATTACCCTGTATGTTTATTCTGTTCAACTTCTTATTGTGGTCCATTTACTTATCTCAACATGTTGTAAATTATTCTTCTATACACTCGAGTCTTAGAGGAGTCCTTACCATGCATTCTCAACCTTTTTGTTTGACTGTTTGGAAGTGGCTATAGGAAGTTACAATTTTAAATACTGACCAAGTTTGCTTTCTTCATGCATGATGTTTAATGTCATCATCTTCTTACGTAATATGAGGTAAACAGTAGAAAATTTGTCTTTGACGACTTTTGGGAAGCAGTCTATGTTGTGTGTCAACCCTAGATACTAATTGACAACTGGCACTTACTGACATGAGCCTAGCCGTTGATAAACTGCACACTAACATAAGCTGGTCAATTTGGTTTAAATGACTAGCATCCTACCTATGCTGGTTTACTTCCTTCGTATGGTCAATTTTGGCTGACAAATTGCTTCGAGGCATATCCATCTTCTCTTCCATTTGATAATGCTCCCAAGCTTTAAATTAATTTTTCAAGATTTCAATTTCTCAAAGTCCATTGTCCAAAAATTCTTACCATCCCCATTTTTAATTTCATGTGCCATAGAAGTATTAACCTATCCATTTAATACTTCTACCTGTAGATAAATCTTGGTGTTTATGTGGAAGACAACAATTCTGAGCTCTCAATTTTAGTTGACCGATCAGTTGGAGTATCGAGCCTAGTGGATGGTCAAGTAGAATTGATGCTCCATAGGTTTGTTTTAATTCATATTTTTATTTATCATCATAAGCTTTTATCCTTTCTGATGCTTTTTCTCCACTGGACTGGTTTTGCTTGTGGTGATTGCTGGTAATGACTTCATGTTTGCAGGAGGCTGGTACATGATGATTTGAGGGGTGTTGGTGAGGTATTGAACGAGACAGTTTGCCTTTTGGATGAATGTGAAGGTTTAACTGTAAGCATTAATTACCAATCCGTATTTATAAGCTGAAATTGGATGCATTTTATTCCTATGGCTATTGGCTGCTTTAAGAATCTTTAAAATCTGTATATTCACTAAAATGCATTTTTTCAGGTACAAGGAAAATTTTTTGTCAGAGTTGATCACTTGGGAGAAGGTGCTAAGTGGCGTCGAACATTTGGCCAAGAGATATACTCTCCAATTCTTCTAGCTTTTACGGAACAGGTGAGACAAAACCTGAAGTTGACTGATTTCACAAGGCTGCAATGCTTATTAGGTTAATGTTATACTTTGCAGAATGGAGGCAACTGGTTGAATTCCCATGTATCAAAGTTTTCAGGCATTGATCCATCCTATTCTTTACCTAAAAATGTTGCTGTGATAACTCTCCAGGTATGTGGAGAGATGTTGCAAGTGTCCCATAACTAGCTTTCTTTATCTCCTTCGACAGTAATGAATCATTAAGGCTATCAGCTATAGTTATTTCAAAAACTTCACCCAATGTTACCAAGAACATCAATGTAAAACTTTGGAACTTATCCTTGTTTGACAGTCTGAAAGAGTTCGACTTTGCTTTATGTCCATTTATCCCTGAAAATTGCAGGAACTTGAAAATGGAAAAGTACTTCTTCGGCTGGCTCACCTCTTCGAGGTTTTACCTTGCCCCTTTAGTCTCTTAACTAATCTTTTTTGTTCCCGTGTATGGATCCCAATCCCAACTTGGTATTACTTGGACTTCAATTCCATGGTGGAGTAGGAACAAATTACTGAAAAATGCATTCCCTTTCCTTTTTATGTTTTCGTTTATGGGATTATCAAACTTGGTGGAATTTATTCTTTTCAGCTTTGCAGTGTGGGTTGTGTGTTTTTTATACTGTCTTCTCTTTGCTTTCAGTAGGATAGAGCTATAGGACGATTTAAAGAATGAGTGACATTTTGGTTGACAATACTTAAATTTATAAAAGAAGCTTGGATGCTGGAGAATCTGTGACATACTATAATGGGCAAGTTCTTTTCGAAACAAAAGGCTGCTGGATAAAGAGTTGGTGTTTGGCAACAGGAAAAGACCAGCTTGTTTTAGCCTTGAAACTTATTCCATTATGATTATGATAATTCTATGCCTTTTGTTCTAAAGATCATCCAGATTTTTATTCAGCACTTTGGTTTTCTTTCTTTCTCCTCTGTTTGAGACCTTTTGCTTTTTCTTGATCGTCCCCCCAAAGATTTTGTCAATATTTGCTAATTTATCTTTTTTCTCCGTATCTTTCAACTCTAGAGGGAGTTTTAGTTTATAACTTGGTTTAGTATTTGTCTATTGTGAAGTTCTTAAGTTTTGGGCTGATCTACATCCATGTAATTGCACATATAGATACCACTAACTAAAACTAATGATTTTTCTGTGCAATTTGGTGTGTGCAAAGATTGGGGAGGACAAGGACTATTCTGTGATGGCTAGTGTGGAACTGAGAAAACTATTTCCAAATAAGAAGGCAAGTTAGTAGGAATATTACATTTCTTTCATTGATTTAGAAGCATCCATTTTCTAGAATGTTTTTTTGTTTTCAGATAAGCAAAGTGACAGAGTTGAGTTTGTCAGCAAATCAAGAAAGAGCAGACATGGAGAAGAAAAGGTTAGCTTGGAAGGTAGCATACCCTGATAGAGAAGAGCATAAGGTAGTGAGAGGAAGAGCTGTCGACCCTGCAAAGCTAGTAGTGGAGCTGGCTCCAATGGAAATACGTACGTTCTTTCTAG
This sequence comes from Erythroxylum gracilipes, assembly GCA_026413385.1. Taxonomy (NCBI): domain Eukaryota; kingdom Viridiplantae; phylum Streptophyta; class Magnoliopsida; order Malpighiales; family Erythroxylaceae; genus Erythroxylum; species Erythroxylum gracilipes. The sequence goes on from JANZLC010000006.1 coordinate 19,488,680, forward strand.
ACTTAGATTACCACGAGATGTTTAGTTCCTGAAAGTGGAAGCTACAGCACAGCCATGTCAAGAAAGATATTGCCGTACCACCCCAAGCCTTAGTGTGAGAATAAATGAAGCAGAAAGCACTTATTTTCATTTTGTGTAAACATATGATGGTGACAAAGCACTTATTTTCATTTTGTGCATACATATGATGGGGATAATTGCTGAAGAGGTCTTGGTTTTCATACTTCATAAACCTACATTAAGGTCGATCAAAAGTAATTCATAGAAATATATTTATGATATGAAAGAATATATATATAAATAATTACAAGGATTTTTTTCTATCTCAATCTGGAAAATTATTTAGTCACGAAGCATGTTTAAAATAACAAAATCAAAAGTTAAAACTAAAAGAGAACTAAATATATTGAGATGATGATTTGAATCTTGATTTGACAATGAAAACTAACTTAGAATTGACTTTCTAATGGTTTTTGAAGCCTCCCAATAACTAAACCTAGCTTTAAGAAAGAAAAAAAAAAGTCTCTAATATTTATTTCTCCAAAAATTAGTTAAATCCCCTTTAAATTTAGGATTTTTATACTTGAATACGTTTTACTCTAAGACACAGTTTTATGCATAGTCATAGCCTAGACCGTAGATCTCACTGTTTTATTTACGTGATGGACTTGGTCTCTAGCACAACCAAGAACTCGGTTTGTCTTTTTATTCTAGGTGATGTCTCTAACATGATCATGTCACTAAACTGCAGATTTTCCTATATCTTTTTTAACTTGCACAAGGTCTCATACGTACTCGTTGCTAAAGTTGTGTCACTTACTTTAGTTGATCCATCTAGAGCATAGGCTAGCACATGGGCATGGGGCAAACTATGTTCAACCAAGAATTTGGATTTTTTTAATGATTTTATTTAAAATGGTATTCAGTTCTTGAACAACATCATCCCAAGGTTAAATTTGCATAATCAAATACAAATATTCAAAAGCTAAGTAAAACAAGGTAATCTAACATCAAAATCAAGAAAATTACTTAATAAAATGTCTATATTTTACATACACATGAAAAATTTATTAAGATTGTTTTTGAAATATGCTATACTAAAATTAAGATATTCTTTTTTACCAAACATATTAATGTGAATTTTATGATTAAAGAGGTTTTCATTTTACAAAGACATTCTCTTCAACAAAAATTAAATGAGAGCTTATCAAGTTAATTTTTTCCTACTTAAATTTTGTTTGAAAAATGGTATAAAACAACTCTTAAAGTGTCATTTCATGATATTATCTGTCACTCTTTCCTAATAGTTTCTCATTTGTAAATAGAAACCTTTGGCGAAAATTTAATTAAAAATATAAAAATCAATTACGGTTTCATCTAATATGGATATTAAAGCATTTAGCATTCTTGTAAATATGAAAGCAACATTTGAAAGGAAGAAATTCTAAGGTATTATCTAATGAAAATATTTATGCTCCATTGGAGATTGCTTCTCTAGAGTAACTTTTGATCTTTCTCTATTAGAAATGGATGTTAGACTTGTTCTTATACTCCCTTCAAGTATGTGATTGCTAACCCTAATTAAAATCAAATTTTAGAATAAAAGAAAATTGTTAGAGCTCCTAAAGCCCTAATTTCCATCACCTTTTATAATTCTTATTCACCAAAGGCACAACCTGTGACACATTTATGTGTGTTTCTTCCAAGTTATGACCTCAGACACGCTCGAATTAGGAAGGTCGAGGAAAAGCAAGCAGATATGAATAACAATTATTAAAGAGATGACAATGAATAACTACAAATCACAATTAGGAAGGTCGAGGATAAGCAAGCAAATAGGTATATGAAATATGGAACTGTTATTGCATTGGTAGCTCAGGTGGAGGCTCTAGTGAAGAAACTTGATAGCCTGATTGTACCAACAAGACTAGCTCAAGAATTATGTTGTGACTTGTACAAGGTGGACACAAGAGCAGTGAATGTCAAGTTAGAATTATAAGGTATGTTGAGCAAGTTGAGAAAGTGGAGTACATAAAGAGCTTTCAATGACAAAACAACCTTTACAGAAAAACCTATAATTCATGGTAAAAAATCACCTAAATTTTTTAAGGAGGAATCAAGTAGCCCTTAGGCCACCCGTGCTTAAATATCAACAATAAAAGTGATGAAAAAAGAAACTAATCCTATAAGAATTGATGAGAAAATTTCTATAGTTGAGAGACTTTAGTGGTCAATACGTAGCAATATGGTGCTTGATACTATAGAACATGTAAAAAATCAATCACTATAGCCAATGATATGAAGGGAGAAGCTATAAGAGAAGATGTTGCTAAGGAGGATAACATGGTAAAGAAAGAAGTGGAAGTGTACAACCTAAAATTCCTTACTCGACAAGAGTAAAGAAAGAGAAAATAGATGAGCAATTTAGTAAAATTTTGAAACCATTAAAAAAAGTCATATTAAAATTTTATTTTTAAGGATCTTTCATAAAAACATAAATATGTTAAGTTCTAGAAGAAATTTCTAAATTTAAGTGAAAGTTAAAGGGACTATTAATGGTTATGGTAAACGAGGAATGCTTAACTATCCTTCTAAATAAGTTGTCACCAAAATTGAAAGATGCAGAGACTTTCACTATCATTTGTATTATTAGTAATTTATCTATTGATAAGGTGTTTGGTGATTTAAGTGTTATTCTTGAAATAGAAGAGGACATTGAGGTACCTTTACCTTAGGTAAACTCCATCCTTGTAATGAAAAAAGCTAGGATAAAAGAGACAAGGCATAGATGTAACCAATGCCAAGAAAAATTTGGGTGTTCTTCTACCCAAAATTATAAGTATAAGAATAGCGGTTCTTACCACCCTAACTCTATTATGCTCCTATATAGTTAAGCTACTCCATATTGATGTTTTCCATTAGGAAGCAATTACTTCAGGCATGAACTTCTTATCTATATAATTCACAGCTAAGCTAAATTGCCTTAAGTGGGTTAGAAGAAGTGGCTTTTAAGATGTTTAATTGTTTGGCTAAGTTAATTAGTTTAGCTTGTAGTTGACACTAAATCCATAACAAGCACTCCTTTTTAATATCTAAAGGTTATTTGTTGTTTACTTCTATTTGACATCCGTAGATAGTTCTTGTTTGACATCTTTCCCAACAAATCACATGCAACATCAACTGTTTTCCTCATTATTGAACCACCAACTGCTACATCTTAGGCAGGTTATGACGTGGACAACTGCTTTGCAACTCTTCAAATCTCTACCATGCTTCGTACAATGATTCCCTTGCTTTGCTGGAAATTGGATATCTCTTTTATGATTCTAGTAGTCTTTGTCAAAGGGAAATATTTTAGCCAAAAGGGTTTGCCCCAGCGACTCTAATGTTATGACATTCTTTGGGTTGAGAGAATTCAACCATGCCTTGGCTCAGTCTTTAAGTGTAAACAAAAAGAGCCTCATCTTGGCTGCATCTTTCGATAGCCCATTATATCATAATTTATTACAGATCTCCAAAAACTTGGCCAAATGAGCATTAGGATCCTCATTGGACAATCCATAAAATTGGATATTGGTTTGTAGCATATTTAGAAGTGTCAGTTTAACTTCAAAAATGTTGGTTTACACTGGTGATTTTTATATTTCTCATTAGTTAGCATTGAACCATCGCCTTATGAAGTCCATAAAGGTTAGTTGTTGTCCTTGATTTCTTTCTTCTACCATTGTCCTCTCTATTTTTTTTCATGTTTCTTGCTTTTTGAATCTCCCTCTCTTGCTTGGTAATGTCACAAACTTGTGTGTCTTTTAGTTTGCTTAAATTCCTTATAGATCTTATGTGCATGCACCTATAATCACATAATAAAAGTGTTAAAATCCTTAAATCAAGGTAACTCAAATTGTAGTAGATGCTTCAAAACAATATCCAACAACGACACTAAAAAAAACTTGTTCATGTTTTAAATGAAAAACTTTCTTTACTGTAATCATATAAATCATATCTTTTAACATAATAAGTATCATCCCATAAATATTGGAGTAGTCACCTAATAATTCTTGTAAATATTATTTAAGGTAAATAATAAGATAATTTATTAAGACTTAAACTAAAAAATAAAGAATTGTTAACTAAATAATAAAATAAGTAACAATGAATTGATTGATTGATTAATTAATGATGAAAACTAGGAATAACTTCAACCCTTATTTGTTCTCACTTCACCTTTTTGATTTAATACTACTTAACCCAAGATATCCAATAATTATGACTATCATTTCTTAAGATCTAATCAAGTAATCCCAATTAAAATATATAGAAATTGAATTGTGATCCCTCGATATTTCAAAAGTCTTCCTAACTATATAATTGGAATTGAAGCAATCCTATGGGTAACTAATACATAATTAAGATCTCTCTTCAATTACTTATTAATTTGATGTTTATAGGTCAATTAAGGTACCAGCTCTCATTGTGCAACACAACAAAAATAAATCTCTCGATTTTAATTGACTATAAAGCAACAAACATCGTAAGTATATTTCTTTAAATAAAAAATGTAAAGTTTAAAAAATAAGTCAAGAGTAATTCCTAAAAGGAATTTAGTAATCCATAGATGTAACTATGTATGCAAATTGAATCATCATTAATGTTAAATAACAATAAGGAAATAATGAAAAAATAAGATTGAATCTAAATGTCATCTCTTCTTTTCCTTGCACTAGAATTCTGCAGATTTTGTTCTTCAAATTTTACTCTTTTTTTTATATCATTTTTATGTTTTCTAACTATAAATTGTTGTTTTTCTCTTCATTTTTATATTTTTGAGCCTTCTAGGGTTTTATCTAGCATTCTTATGTGTTTTTGTTCCAAAAATAGCCTCTAATTGTCAAAATTATACCAAAAAAACTCGCGACCTGAAAAAGCTCCTTGCACCATCATATATGGCATTTCTCTAGCTCTCTATCATGATTATGCTAGAGGACTCACCACTGTGCTCCTGCTCCATTCATGTTCATGCTAGATCTTATTTCCAGCTCTTTCTTCAATTTTTCCTTTCTCCACTCATCATCAAACAAATTAAACACCCCTTAAAATGTACAGTTAAGATCAAATTCTTTCCTTAAACAATCAATCAAACAAAACATACATAACACTAACATGAACATAAATCTCAGTCCTAAACACATGATTATCATCTAAGTAAACAATAAAAACACACTCTAACATCTGGAAAACACACTATAACTCACACCTATCAACTAAGCTAGCACACATGCATCAATGCTAATATCCAAATCCTTGCCAATATTATTTATATACTTGGAAACAAGATGTAAGACAAGCAATAGATGATAAGGATTTGTCCATAGTTTTGTCTAAAACATGGTTTACGTTCACTTTACAAGGTTATAACATCAATTTCAATTCCATTACAACATTTATTATCATTTTGTTTACAACCAACCAAAATTACTCACCGCAAGCATTAATTCCATTATGTACCTGCCTAGACGAACTCTAAGGACTACAATCTCAAGTAACAAATTTGATGAAAAATTGCTAAATAAACTATTAGAAATTCATACCATAAGCTTTATATAAAGGAACCATATATCATAAAGTAAATTTGGAATCACCTATTATGTTAAATGTCACTATCAGTAAACCTGTAAGTACATTTTAACCAAAAATGAATAAACGTTAATAATATTCAATAGCATGTATAAACATTAGTTTTATTATAACATAATTACTATGTTACCTTATTCTTGAGTTGGCTTTTCTGTGGAGGCACTTATCATGCATAAATTTAAAAGTTAGAGTTATTCTACGAGATATAGATTCCTTCCCAGATGTCACCAACTTTGTTTATGTAACATTATCAATGCTTGCCTCTAGTTTCCTTCGTATAAATATTTAAATTACAATGCTAAATTTTATTAAAATATAATCCAAAACTCAAATGTACCATAGAGAAAGCATCAGATGGGAGACTTACCGTAAGGTGACAGAGGGCTAAGCGGATACAAAGCTGGGTTTTAACTAAGAATCCATCTATTGTTGAGACTATTAACTGATGGACTAGTGAAGAAAGAGATATGAGGAAAAGCAAGAGAAAGTTGGAAATCATCATTTTGAAGAATTTGTCAAATTTACCTGATCTGAGATTCTCCTCTATGAATCACTCATGCATGTCCCCTAGAGGTTGACGATCTCCAGAATCTTCCAACCTTAATCAGGTAAAACAATACAAAATGGTCGAAACATTAGGATTTCTTATCTTCTTTTACATAATCATGTGGGTTAAAAGGTTTAAACTTCAAATGTTTTCGTGTCTAGAGACCTTGATGGTTTGTCATACATTATCACTTTTCTATGTTGGAACTTGGTGTTTTGTAAAGGTTGTCATATTTTCTATTGGTTCTTTGGTGTAGGAGAGTTTTAAAGCCCTCCAAACGTTATTCTCCTATTTTCTTATTATTATTGTTAATCAATTTAATTCTTTTTTTTAAATCTTTAGCTTCCTGTACTCCTATTTTAAAAGCTGCCAACATCTAACATCTTATTATAAATGCATATTTAACTATATCTATACACCCATATTTAACATGTTTTGCTTGATATTTTATAGTTTTGTTGTATATTTAGTACTTAACTCTCTCTAAATGCATTTGTAGGTTATATTTGCCTTCATAGACCAAAAGGACAATAATTCAGATGAAAACATGGTGTAAAAAGAAGATTTGAAGCAACTAAGAACCTACATGATCGTGTACAATAACAATGTAATTCTCTGTAAATGTGTGAAGATTGAAGAATTTGAGTTCTAATCGTGTGAAGTTACACAGCCATGTATCTTGACATATACGACTGTTTATATTGCCCATGAAAGTCTTTGTGCCAGTGTGAAATCGTAAATTCAGATTTTTTTAATATACTGGGTCTCCTCCACACCCATGTAAATGACCATGTATATCCTAGAAATCCTAAATTTTACTATAAAAGGATGTGAGTGAAGGCAAATTAAAGGGAGCCAAAATATTAAGTAGTTTTAAGATATAAGACACCTAGAGAGGCGACGATTTTGATCAAAGGATGAGAAAAACATAGGGAATACATCAAGAGATCCAGTGGATAACAACATCAAATCCATATTTACAAGAAGATTCAATAGAAGAGATATGGAGATTTGGAATTACGATTTCTTTGTTTTCTATTAGTTTTTCTTCATGTTTATCTTTGATTTCGTTTTCTATAATTAGTAACTAAATTTGTTTAAAGTCTAGGTGTAATAAACCCTAGTTTGTAATAACAACATGTTTTAATCTTTTATTCAACGCAATTAGTTGATTTATTTATTACGATTCAATTATGTGCTTTATTCTTATTCTAATATATCTAGAATATTAGTGCATAATATGATTTCATATTATTGAGATTGAGAAATCCCCTTGTATGAATATATTTACCGTAATTAGAAGGAGTTGCATGCAAACCTAGAGATAGGTCGATATAAAATTCTCTAGATTAAGCCAAACTTAATAGCAAAATTTATAAATCGATAAAGCAATCCCAGCTAGAAATATTTTTGTTAATCAACTGATGGATTAGTTGTTAATAGTCTCGAGAGAATTATTAACATAATATAGGAATTTTCATGGTCTAATAATCAATAATATGATTGCATGATAAAAGGTTAATAATTTAAGGATTCTTAGGGGGATTTATTACCTAGACACTACTATTTGATATGATTTTTCTTAATATTGTACTTGTTCTTAGTTCATAATTGTTTAATATTAAGTTATTTTTATTTGTATAGCTTTAGTTTTAATTAAAATCCAAAATTTGATTTTTAGGCTAGATAATAGAAAAAAGGTAGCTATTAGTATTTATCATCTTTATGGGACCGACTTGTACTTGCCTATGCTAGCTACAGCTATACCATGCACTTGCGGTGAAATTAATGTTAACCTTAACCCTAGGCCAATCACTTATTGATATTAACATTGCCCCAAGTGATAATCCTCACCATGTTCCCTTATTTAAAGTGTCAATCCGCGCATAACATGCCAATATTAAATGTCTACAAATAAATTATAAATTAATTCAATTTTAAAATTTAAAACATTGTATACAAGCCTGCATATTAATTGACAAGATTCACTTTTTATGACTTATGGTTCACCATCAATACAACTACACATCCACCCATTCAAGGTATAACACCTTGTCCTTTAAAGCTTGGAAAAACTTGTGGGCTCGTTTATAAAGATGGCCCAAGACAGAATCCCCTAACCAAGCTGCTCACAATTGTCAATATCAACTACAATATCTAGCATTTATATATTGATATCATAATTACTATTTGGATACAAAAGAAACATCTAACCCATATAAAAGGAAGTTATGCTAAAAGCATTCCTCATTTTGTACACCCTTTACTTTATTAAGTACTCATTTGATAATAATTTAGTGCTCATTAATTTTGTAATCCTCTCAAAGCCTCATCCTGACAATCTATGCAATGGTACCACCACTAATCTCCTTCACTTGATCTTCCTTTACTCTTAAAGATAACTTGTCCAAATCAAACCAACTATACAACCAATAACATGTGTCCCTCCTAACATAAAACTTTCCATCCTTTGAAGTTCATCGAATCCTGTATTGATGACCCACTTCATCTACTTTAGAGTAAGGTCCTACATTAATTTGAACCTTCTAAAAATCACATTTTAAAACTCTGCAAATACTTATACAAATTACTTAAAATCAAATAATAGTAATATTCAATCACCAAACTATATTAATTTAGTTTAATCTAGTGCAAAATATCATAGCTTGTTCTATGTGCCCCTACTTCTTTGACTTGTTTTGGAGGTGACAACTTCATCTTCGACCTACATCTTGAATTTTTAAATCAAAATAATTTTATATTATTTTTAATAAAATACGTATTAATTGTCTTTCTTTTTGACTTTATGACGTTTTTTTCTTTCTAATGGAGCAGATGGTGCTCTAGTTACGTCTTGGTCCTTCTTTTGTGCACCATGATAATAAAAAAATAAATTTCAATAACATTAAACCAAATATCATAACCAAATATAACATCCATAAAAACCAAAATATATATATATATATATTAATAAGTCATCATTGGTCAAGTTATAAGCTACGAATTATTACCTAATAAAAAACACATAACAATAATGCCATATTATCTAATACTCCATCTCTTGCCAACTTAGTCATTTTGAACAAACTCAATACTTAAGAAATCACGTATAAATTATTTTGATACAATCTCTACCTAGTTGAATAAGAATTATTGTGAAACTTAGTATTACCTATAACTTTAAATGATTTTTCTTTAAAGAATTGAATGATCATTATGTTGGGAAGTTGGATAAACCTCTCCCTCGTGCAAAAAAAAAATTCATGATTTCCTAATGTTAAGATCATTTTAATTCTATAACTAGGTTAATACATAAACATTGTTGGATCCCGTTTCCGAAACCCAACTACTTAATCCGAAACCCTCATACTTAAACATGATTCCTTATAAACTCTTCTTGCTTTGATACCATCTATGTTGGGACCCGATCGCAGGACCCGGATCCCAACCGGAAAACGGAAACGAAACATGCAAAACAGAATCGAAAGAACGGATTTCTTAACGAATTCGAAGCGGAACGAAACGGAAGCAAATTAATCGGCACGCGAAAACAAAGTATCGGACACAGAA
>JANZLC010000006.1:19511637-19526942 GCA_026413385.1 Erythroxylum gracilipes
AGATATTGATTCTTATATGGGCATAATTGGTATTTAATTAGAGTTATTTGTAATTCTAATTAAAGTTTAATTGAAATAAATATTTAATTTCAATTAAATTACTAAAACGTCCTAAGCTTATTATAAATAGGCTTAAGCTCTATGTGGCTAGCACTTCATGCACCCTCTCTGCAAAAGTTACAGAGTTCTCTCAACCTATTCTGTGGATATCGTTAGAGGTCGGACACTTGTGTCGCTACGGTGGTTGAGACGGATCGGTTTCAGAAACGGATCGAGGGATGCGTCAAGATAAAGATCAAGCTTCTAAATAAGGTACGAATTAAATTTTTGCTTTATTTTGATTCGTGTTAATCATTTTATAGAATTAAATAGATCTTGGTTTTTGAGAAATCAAAAGTCACGAAAGAGTTTCGTGATTATTCTGCTGCAGTCGGATCAGATCCCGACCCGATTTCCCAACATGATGAATACAATCAATTAAATAAATGAATTGTTTAGAACTTAGAGGTTTGGTTTGGATGCAAAAAAAGAAAAGAAAAAGTAAATACTAGATTTGCATCAAGACTTTAAATTAATGCTATTTAGAGCTCCATTGAAAGCCATATTCGAAAGATGGAACTTAATTGAGTTAAAAGAAATAAGAAAATAAAGATGAAGATAAAAATATATGAAAGAGGAAAAAATAGGAATCATATAAACTAAAGTCATTTGTGTCAATATCTTAAGGATCTTCATGTTTTTTAATGCACTACTGTCTTTGGAATTACGAATGTCATTCTTCTCATAGCCTGTTTTAAGCGTACTGATTAACAAAACGGGTTAGCCCCACTAATATCAGACGCCATGTTACACCCTACTAAAGCTCTCTCTCTCGATAGTCATATTAATGTAATTAAGCACAAGTATATTGTAGGTTTAACGTAACCAAAAACCAAGTATTATATTTTGTGTTTTGGGAGATAGAAGAGGATGAGAAAGTTTCTACTGATGGTAGGTGTGTAACTTAGTGTCTGTTTGGATAGGCTTATATCAGTAGAGCTTTTGTTAGTAGAGCTTTTGTCAGTAGAACTTTTCTAAAAAGAGCTTTTTAAAGAAATCAGTTGACTGTTTGACTGTCATTTAAAAAAGAGTTATTTTGAAAGAGCTTCGTACAATAGACTGTTTGACAACATAAAAATAAAAAACACTTTTAATTTTAACTATATTTTATTTTGTAATAAAAATTATATATGCATATAAATATTATTTAAAATATATTAAATAATATGTAAAGCACAATATATTAATTATTATATAATTTTAACCATATAAAACATAAATAAAAATATATCTAACAAAATTTTTTATATGAATTATAATATAAATAAAACTAATATAAAAATAAATATTAAAACATATAAAAAAGTCAAATAATATTATATAAATCTCAAAATAAATATAAATATGTGTTTGTTGATATTGTGAGAATTATATGTAAAGTATAAAGATAAAAAGAATTTAAAAATAAGCTTATTAATTGATTTGAAAAATCTACCTAAAAAAGTACTTTTTTGAAAAGCTTCAAATTTGAACTTATTAAAAAGTTGTATTTCAACTTTCAAAAAAGTCATTTCTATTAAAAAAAGTGTTTTTTAGATTTTACAGTTAAATATTTAGTTTTTTAAAAAATTAATTTTTGCGATGAAAAATTGCTTACACACTCTCTAAAAGTTAAATTATACGGGCACTTAAAATATTGTTTACGAGGAAGAAAGTAAAAAAAGCGTACGGTGGATGATGTGCTTTTCCTTTTCCTACCAAGACAGAACAGACATAGAGAAAAGACTCGTGTGGCAAATAGAAGAACAGCCATCAAAAGAAGCAATGCCAAAGGCAGACTTTTTTTTTTTAATTATCAACTTTGGTGGCACATTGGACCACCTGCAAAGTAAAACGAATTTCTTGAAATAAAAAAAAGGCCTTAATAGAATAATAAAACTAACCATGTAAATACGGATCAGAGATAACATAACTGAATCGGGCGGGTCTCCAAGTCCAAACACGGATCAGAGGACCCGATTAAACAGAGGGTTAAATGTCAAAAAACTCCAACAATAAGCCCGTCGACTGAAGAGGCGACTGGAGGGTATAAGCGGAAACGAAAATTTTGGTCGTTTAATGGAGCTCGAGGGACTGGTCTTCTAGACGGGATCAGACCAGAGCTTGAAAGCGAAGAAGAAAAACAAAGTTAGTGATTTTGTGGAATTTTCATGTCCATCTTGCCTACACAGACCCAAGGTTCTACATCGTCGTCTTCTGTTGATTGTATCTCTGTTAACCCTAGTTTCCCCAATTATGGAGCCTCTCCCTCCCGTCAATTCCAAGGAGTGCAATCCTCTCCTTCTCAATGGCCGCCACACAGCCCTACTGCAGGTTCTTTTCTTTTTCTTGTTTTTTCGCGGTGTTGATTGATTCTACTTTGCTGGAGTGCGTTGTTTGGTCCATTTTAGGCTTTTGCTGGCTCGTTTTTATTTTTATTGATGGTTATTGTGGGTATGTTCACTCTTCGTGTGTATACTGTTTCTATACGATGTGGATAGTGTTAGTTCATATATTGTGGCTTATATGGCATTCGTATTCAATTTTGATGAGGATGAATGCTTGTCGACATGTTTGCTGTGAAAAGATCTATTCTTTTACATTTGGGAAGTTTTGATAGTGTGTGTATATGGCAGAGTCTTTGGCTCCAGCTGCAGAAGATCATTGTGGGGCATCCGAAAAGGTACTGCAAATTTTCTTTTTGTTTAGTTTTCGGGTGCTTATTTAGTTATTATCCTATCATTAGAATGGGTATACGTGCATCTTGTTTTGTTTATACACGATCTGGGTTAAGATATTCTTTTGTTAACTAGTTGACATTAATATTGGCACTTTGCGGGATTAATGGTTGACCATGAATCTGACAATGGGACTTAGGTGCTGTCTTTGTTTTTCTGTTCAGGTGACCAAGCTAGGGACACCAAAAATTAAAAGTTTCTCCCACCTAGAAAAAGACATGCAATCTGTGTCTCCCTCAGGTGGTCAAGGGGTTGGATCTGCTCAATCAAAGGGGAAAATGCCAGAAATGATTGCTACCCCTGACAGTCAACAGACTGCCGGCTCTATGAATTCTCATGGAAGTGGTTCACATTCGGCAGGAAAAAGAGCTCAAATGATGAACGCTAATCATCTGCTGAATTTCCATTTTGACCCAATTGAGCGCCCTCAGTTGAGGGCTCCTCCTCCACCACGACGTTATCGGAAGATTAAGCCTTATAACAAGGATTTATTTCTTCAGGCTAATTACAAGTTTGTTGTGTTAGACACTGGAGATCACACTCCAGAATCATTGGATCCAGATAAAATGCTTAGATGGGAGGATATAGTTTGTGTGAACTATTCCACTCCATTTCCAGTGCAATGTCCAATTTGTTTGGAGTATCCTCTATGCCCTCAAATAACTACATGTGGGCATATCTTCTGTTTTCCCTGCATCCTTCAGTATTTGTTAATGGGTGAGACAGATCATAAACGTGAGTGCTTCAAAAGATGCCCATTGTGCTTTGTCATGATAAGTCGAAAGGATTTGTACACCATCAATATTGAGAATGTTAAGCAGTATAATGTTGGGGACACCATGGAATTCTTGCTTTTAACCCGACAAAAGGATTCATTCAGTCTATCTCAGAGAAATAAACATAAGACAGATATTATGACAAGTTACAGTGGTGATGTCTATGATCCCTTCTCGAAGTTTACTTTTACGTCAGACGTGGAACTGTCTGTCAGAAAAGCTATGTCTGATTTGGATAGTTGGTTAGCCAAAGCAGATTCAGGACTTGTGGACGACTTGGGAAAACTCCCCTATGTTTGTGTGGCAATTGAACTATTAGAACAGAAAAAAAAGTGCTGGAATGAGCAAAAGACACAAGACAGTGGCAGAAACGGTAAACAGACTACAAAGAGAGGATCTCAAGGGAATTTGTCAACTGAAAATGCAACTAATATTTACGGTGACGTGCGTAGTTCCCAATGTACAACACCTATCAATATCAATTACCAGCATAAACCATCAGACAATGTAACCAGTGATGTCACTGGGTCTTTTGATGACCAAGATGCAAATTCATCATCCTCATATGATGAAAGCAAGAGCTTGCAGAGACTCTCAAATGGTTTTGAAGATGTAAATGTCAATGATTCATACAATTTCTACCAGGTCAGTGCTACTAAGAAATGTTTTATTTAGCTGTTACTGCTTCTTAATGGTTACAAACCAATACTTACTTCCAGGTGACCATGTTTATCTGTCTTTATGTAATGGGGCTTCAATTCTTATATTGAGTCGGGCTGCTATTGTTTGTTTTGCCATATCAGTTGTTATGATATACTTCCTGTCTTTTTATAAGATATTTCATTTTATCTCTAAATCTATCCTTCTTGTGATGTGGATGAGAAATAGAATTTTCATATTTATTAAGTTTTCATATCTGTAACATGATAGGCATTTATCTGTTGACTTGAATATTATACATGCTTGACCTTAATTGCTCTTCCTAATTGCGTGTCTTAAAGCTTTTAATCTGGATAAGTTAATGGCATCTTACTTTATTTTCTGCCTCCCATTTTGACCATGAGATTCTGTATTTTCTGTTCAGTACTTCATTCTCTGTGGAAATCTGTTGTTTAAAGGGTGGGAATGACGTTATCTCATTTTTCTAAACTTCCATATGGCGTAACAATAATGGCTCTCAATTTTGTTGCTTCACTGGCTTGTTAACAACTTACCTTCCTTTACATATCAGATTCATAGTGTATCTTAGCGTATGAGATATTGTTAGCCAACCATTCATTCTTTAGGTGATTGCAGCTGCCTAAATTCAGTAAATGGTAATAATTCTGATGCCTAAGTGAAAATGAAATGAAATGTATGTTTAAAAAAGACAACTATTTCGTGTTTTTGGAAAGTAGCAGCTGGAGAATCAAAACTTTTACTTCAAACAAAAATAAGCAGTATTATCTCCAAGAGAGCAATTTAATTTCTATTCACTGTTATTCGTTAAGAAAACAGTTATTGCATTTGTCAACTAGACATATATAAGATTGTATAAAATTCTAATTCTCGTGAACTTGGAATTAGAATTCCAAATATTGAAATTGCAACAAACACTAGTAATTTAGTGAAAATTGGGTTGTTCAAAATTAGGATTATTTGCTCCTATCCCAGAATTTGAGTTCTATTAAAAATAACTATGGGTTAATTCCTTGGAATTCACTGAGGAATTGTAATTTCAATGTTATGTCAAGAAAAACAATAGACCAAGTCTGAGGATCCCAAATGCTACATAATAGTAAAATTTAAGCGTGGATCCTAACAGACCCCAACTAAATTCAACTTCAACTTGCATAAACTGTTTTATCTATTCTTTCAAGTTTTTTATGTGCCTATGATAGTAATAGCCCCTTTAAGCCCTACTGCAGAGCATTAATAGTTGTTGCTTTATTCTCACTTTGTTTTGTTTCTGTTTCAGGCATTTGATGGCCAGCATCTCATTCTTCATCCATTGAACATGAAATGTCTTTTACATCATTACGGGAACTATGATATGCTTCCACCCAGGTATGGCGATCTTCCACATTTTTTGTATGGTAAATAATTCAGATATTTGGTACTTATAATTCAAGCAGCTATGATGTGCTCAAATTTTCTAAATACTGGCTATGCATTTTTTTCTGCATCTCCTAGAATATACGGGAATTGTTTTGTCATATCTGCTCTACTTGCATGCTTTCTGTTGATAGGCTACACTCGAGTTTTTTGTATGTAGATACCTTGACAAACGCTCAAGGCCATAACTGTTTCAAGTTATGAATGTCTATTTTGTTTTATAATGCAGCTGTGGCTTAATCATTGTGGCAAGTTTCTTCATGTAATGAGTGACCTGAAGATAAATGCTTTTCAATTAAAATGACAAATTGATACTCTTGAGCATAGTGAAGATAGGTTGTCTGAGGTTATTAATGATCTTTTGAACATGATTTTCTATAGTAATCTGTCGTACAAAAAATTCATTATTGGGGATTTCATTTTCAGTTAACAAGATATTATAAATTTCAGAATAAGTGGAAAAATTCTGCAATTTGAGTCAGTGACTCAGTCAGAGACCACAAGACGTCGCTATCGATTTTTAAGTCATTTTTCATTGACAACAACGTTTCAGGTACCTTACACCATTGGTTTTTCTATGCTTATCTCATTTTCTTGATGACTGCAATCCACAATATCTCTTTTCTATCAGCTATGCGAAATTGATTTGAGTGAGTTGCTACCTCCCAATGCCCTGCTTCCTTTCATGGATGAAATCAAAAAGCGGGAAAGGCAAAGGAAACAAATTGCCAAGAAGGTGTGCATGCTTCTACATTATTGTAATATGCCATATTTGTTGCAAAATTTGTCTGCTGAAAGGAACCATTTATAATATGCTGGGCACCCATTTGGTTCATTCGAAAGATTTTTAATAGTTTTTTTTTCCCCTTTCTATTTTGTTTTGCACATAGAAGTTGGAAGTTCACTCTCCTTGTGAAGGAAAGAGGAAAAGGAAAGTTTTCATGCGCAAGCATAATATAGATATCCATAAAGTTTTCCTGCGCAAGCATAATATAGATGTGCATACTCTTAGAATTATATCTTATTTTGAAATCTAGGAACAGAGGGAGAAGATTAAGGCTGAAGTAGCTGCTGCAGATTCTCTGCCCATTTTATCAAGCTTTGGACATTCCTTGCATGACCTCTCCCCAAATTTCACCATGGATGACTTTGAAGGTACTCTTGTTTTCTCTAGGTGTTGACTGGACTTTTCTGGAGTTGAGACCTGTAGACCATTTTTTTTGCGTGACAATACGTCTTTCAAACCTCATAGTTACTATTTGCGACAAGTTATCTAATTCAGCACATATTTCTAAGGTTAATGGATTGCTACACCTTATTGCTTAAGCTTTTATATTTGGAGGTGATGTAGGACAAAAAGAGGACATTCTAACAATTCGATGAGACATGTATGAGCTATAGATGTAAGGCTGCTAGAATTTGCTATGTTTGCTGGAATTTGAGTTTCAGCTCTGTAGTTTCAATATAGGTTGCTAAATTTTCAGGTTTGGGTTGCTGAAAATTCAGATTAGCAATCTAGGAAATTTTAGTAAAGAGAACAAAGTGTATGTCTAGGAAACATCCCCCTAGAGTTTGTATCAAGAACTAGGAATCATCCCTAAGAATTAAAACAATCAAAACTATTGAACTCACGCTAATAGGTTTCTAGAAATCACTTCTAGAGTTTGGGACTCACTACTCAATGTTTAAGAACCACTCAGAGAGAAAATTTAGATTGTTGAAAATAAGTCTATTCTTCTTATTCATTGAATGTTGAAAACATAATATATGTATGGAGAAAGTCTTGAGACCCTAATCCTATTGGAGTAGGAATGCCCACTAAACTTTTATTTACTATAATACTGTTTAATAAGTTTTCATATTTTTCCTTAAGATCTGGAACTATTAGGACAAATTAAAACAGAAATAATTTCCTTTTCTAGTAAGGAAAAGTAAACTAATAACTTTCTTTTTCATTTTGCATGAGAAAGTCTTGAAGAGGACAAGTTGAGAGAAACTATGCAGAAAATACTACGATTTTGAACTTTCTTGGGAAGCTTGACTTATGGGAAAATCATTATATGATAGTTTTTTTTTTTTTTTTGGTCTCATCTTTTGTATCTAATTACTAAACTTTTGGTCCTTGCCTTTTGGTCATAGCATTTGAGAATTGAAGCTTGAGAAGGTATATGAGTATTTTGAAACTGGAATAACTGGAGCAGTTCGAGTGAAACTCTCCCTTAATCTGAGCTAACACTGTTGAAATCTGTGAATTTGGTGATCTGGATGGTTGTAGTGAATATTGGAAGACTTCACTTGTTTATCAATTATAATATTTGGTAAAGTTATACCAGTGTCAGTAATTTCAAAATACTCAATGCAATGTGTTAAACTTTTGTTCTAATACATCTTTCATGTGCAGCCCTGGGAAATTCTGTTTCAACAATGTCGTCCAGCCCCCCAGTTGGTGGGGATGATAGGATACTCTTCGCAAATGTTGCGAGACTTGGTTTTGCTGCAGGACATGATTCTCCAGCCCTGAGAATTGAGGAAACAAATTCCTTAACCAACAACAGTGCAACAAGCTGTCCTTCTGGCTTAGCCGGTAATTTTATATGTAAATGCTTCTGAAATCATCTCTCTCTACAAAGAATAGATGAAGGATGAATAGCAAACAAACAAAAGTAACAGCTTTAATTTTTTTTATGCCGTCTGTTATGTTCTGATCATTTTCTTATACTCTTTCAGGTCCTAGAAATTCAGGCTTCCCCTCATTTGCCAACATAACATCCCGGGCAAAATCTGGAGAAAACTTGGACGTTCCCAAGGTCAGTGACGCTGGAAAGAAAGGAAAAAAGACAAACCGAGTTCTTTTGTCAACTGCTGGTGCTCGGCGCTACTAAACCAAAGTTTTCATCTATGATCTGTCGTCTGCTTCTTCTATATTATGGTGATGAACTCTGTGAATAGAAGCTAATTGTATATTATCAACTTTTGAGCACTTGTAAATGGAACCAAATGGAAACATGACAAACACCGCCTGCCTCTGTTGCTCAAGGCAACGGATTTGATTGTTCTCTGTTTGCCTTACACATTTGAGAACATCTAGGGAAATATGCAGCGCTTGTGCTATTTCCCAAGTTTAATTTGGCACGTCAATTAACTTACTAAGTCGACATAAGTGACGTGGCAACCATTTTCAATGTCCGATATCACGTAAATCTCCCTCATTTTTAGTCATGCTTGTGTGGTTCGTTAGCTATCTTACACGTACCGTGTGGTATACTATTTCACAGTAAAACGATGCAGTTTTGATTTTGAAGATCACGTGGCAGCTTGCATGAAGTAAATGAGTCACGTAAACTAACAATTGTATGAAATTGTTCTTATAAAATGGAAGAGTTTGTATCAAATTTCTGTTAGCATATCAGATTAATCAACATCTCATACGGCAACTGACAGATTGTATATTATATATTTTCATTTTATTTTTTAATTGTAATTTTATAAATTTTAAAAAATCAGAAAACACATTTCCTTTTTTAAAAGACTAAACTCTGACCACATTCTTCCTCCCTCCAACCTTCCTTTTCATGGAACCCTAAGTTCCAAAACCGGTCGAAACTGTTGATGCTGTGCAGTTGAATGCCGAAGTCCTTAATTCTAGTGGCCTATTTGGTGAAGAGGTGATGAAGCGTGTTTCTAACATTTCCTGCGAAGCTTCTTAACCATCATTTAGGTGGTGAAATATGATAGTTAAATACCTAAAAAACAAAACACTATTGTGTCATTTACTATTCTTTGGTTTCGTTCTTCTTTTGTTAGTGTGTGTTGAATAAGCCCCTGTTTGGTTCAGTTTTTGGAGACTCCAAAAATACTTTTTTTCACCGCAAAAGCTATTTTTAGAAGAAAAAAATGAGTGTTTGACTGCAAACTTCAAAAGCACTTTTCAAGTAGAAATATCTTTTGAAAAAGTCAAAATACAGTTTTTTCAAAAGTTCAAATTTGGAGCTTTTCAGAAAAACCCAAATTATAACTTTTCGGGAAGTTTTTTATACCAGTTTCCGTCACTTACGTAAACAAAACCTTATATTGTCTGTTCTCCTCTTGGGTCACGTAGAGAAAACCACTAGCCGACTCTTCTACTCTTCTGTTTGGTTTCTCTGCTTATCAATCTCTCTCAGGTTGGTTCTTCTTTTTTATATTTTTATTTGCCCTTAAAATTTAATTTTCAGCGTTGAAGGCAGACGTCGAATGTGTTTACCAAATGTGTTTATTCTTATCCACATTAGTGGGCATAAACATTTTTTGTAGTCTTTATATTAAGAGGAGTGTTTGTCAAGGCTTGAGGAGATCGTCCCTTGATAGTTTAGTAAGAGGTCGAACCTAAGTCAACTCTGCACGCACATGCTACCCGCTTGTGCAATGGACTGGACCTCTGTTAACTCCATGCACTCACTTTGGACAAGTTGAGTTATTTTTTATCCTTTATTTTGCTAATTTTTTTTCTAATAGAGAGTTATTCTTTGACTGTATCTTTTCTCGTTTCTATCTCTTTCAATTTTCAAACATCGTGAATACTCTCCAAAACTGTTACAAACTTTTTCTGGATTTGTCCCCTAATTTTTGCTTCACCTATGGATTCTTCTCCAACATTTTATATGGTTATGTATCATGGGTTTTATAATTTTTCTTTTCATATACAGAGATTTATTCACTACACTTTTTGCAAAACCTAATAACATTTTTGCTCTTGGCGACTGATTTATGCGAGTTCCAAGCCCTTGATCTCGAGTGTACAAATTCGTAGACTAGTTATGTTAACCTTGGGAAGAATACAACAACATCGATTGCACCATGATTGTACCAAAATTTGCTTTCAAGACAGTGACTATACCATAAACAACTATTTGATAAGTTTTATTCTCTATTATAGCTTTATTTTCCTTAAAATTTGAAAGTAAAATTTCACATTAGAAATATACAATGGACATATCATTGAATAAAGTCTTACTGACCTCTTTAAACTGGAACCATTGGAATGAACCAATTACAAATGTTGGTCCCAAAAATTGCTTTTTCTTGGAACAAATTAGAAGTAGATTATATGTTATTCACTGATATTCAATCTATGAAAGCCACGAACTCTAAAACTCCTAAAAAATCTTAAAAATTCAACTCCCATCTGTTTGCCTCCGCTCATGCCCTTTTATAATAAAAATTATGGTTTTTGGGATATACATGGGCATGTGGGAGGCCATGAGTATTCAAAAACAATTAAATTGACTATTTCACACAAGCACAAAGACTTACATGCCAATATACATGGCCATGTATATCAAGATACACGAGCATATAACTCCACACAACGAGAAACCAAATTCTTCAATCTTTATATGTTTATAAAGACTTACGAAAAATCTATACACGATTATATAGGTCTTTATTTGCTGCAAATCTTCATTCCATGCCTTAATTTCATCCAACTTTCTCTTTTTGATCTATGAAGGCAATTATGACCTACAAATGCACTTAGAAAGAATTAAGTAACAATATACAACAAAACTATAAAATATCAAGCAAAACATGTTAAATATGGATATACAATTATATTCAAATATACATTTATCAAAACTCTTAAATAACAAGCAAAACACATTAAATATAGGTATATAAATATAGTCAAATAATCAGTTATTAGTTATCCATTGACTAAGATGTTGAGTGTTGGAGTAGTGATGCAATGCCTAATACATTAGACGATGGCTAAGGTAATTCCATGGTAGTTAGAGTGTTGATAAAATCCCAACTTACACTATCATATGCTTTCCTTAAATCAATTTTAAGGATGCAATTTTTCCTACTCCTCTTCTTGGAGTAATTCTTTATCAATTCTTACGAAAATAGGATGTTGCCTCCTATGATCCTGCCTAGAACATAATCACCTTTTGACTGATCTATATAGTTAAGGAGCACTTTTTTTTTTCAATCTTTCAGCAAGGATCTTAGTGATTAGTTTGTAAATGGTATTGCAAGATCAATTGGTCTAAAGTATGAACATATTTTCTACTCACTACTTTAGGAATGAGTATAATGAAGGCCCTATAAAGTTTTATAAGAAGGGTTCCTTTCTTGAAAATTTTAACTACATCATCAGTAACATTATTTTGTTCATTGTACAAGTCTTCACAATGAAATTTCCATTAAAACCATCAGGGCTAGGTACCTTCAGTGTGCTCTCAATTTCTAGAGCAGCGATAGGTTTACATAGGGTCTCCATTTCTTATGTTGAAGGACACTAATGATCTCTTTAAGTAAAGGGACTAAAAAATAGGTATTATTCAGTGATTGCAACATTTTCTGCAAGTGCAAGAGATTGATAATTGCTTGGAATGTATTATAAGATTGAAGATTTCCAAACCTCCTATCATATTCCTTGATGTGCCTATTTCCTCTAAGGGGCCTTCTTCCAATGAGTTCATCCTTATCATTTAAAGGATTAAGAGGAGGATAGCTATTTGGTGAAATCATAACTTGTTTTTTTTTATATCTAAGATAGTTTCATTAGTTAACTATATTTTGAATAGTATGCATATATTAGTTTGCACATATATGGTTTTCTAAATGCATTATTAAGACCATAGAAAAGCTACTAAGAAGGTTCATTTGTATTGGTAGTGACTCAGGCTCTACCTTTGCAAAGGTGAAATGGAATAAACTTTATATGCTAAATAAAAAGGGAGGCTTAAAAATACATTCTATCTAGATTACTAATCAAGTCTAATGTACATAGAGGATTTGGAGGATCTTTAAGGAAAAAACTTCCTTATGGGTTAGATGAATCCATGCCTACTATATAAAGGTTGGTAATTTCTGATAAGTAAAGCCCAAAGATCTCTTCATAGTCTATGCTCTCTACATAATCTATGATCCATTTACTCAAGCTTATAGCAAATTTAAATATGGAATTATTTGATAAAGTAGGAGATGGAGTTTCTACCTCATTTTATTTTGGAAATTGATTACTTGGTTTATTGAGTGAGGTCAATTCCCTCTCTTCTATAAGGAATATGATACGTAGTAATTCTTTAGTTAAAGATGTGCTAAATTCAAACCTTTCTAGGTTACTAAGTTCCTTACCAATAAACTATCATTAACTTATACTAGGTCAAGTACATCATTTTCAAAGAAGACATGACACTTCCATAGATTTGACAAATAAATTATGTAGGAATTTGTTCAGGGTGCAATCCACTAAGGTGCCTTAGTTTTAGATGATTTGGTTTAACCAATCTTATCCTAAAGTCTCTTTAACCCTATGGCTAACCATTAAGGGGAAGCTAAACACCTTAGACAAAGTCAAGAAATTCAAGGATGTCTTAGGAATAGGTATATGCAAAGTTACTGAAGAATTAGTAAAGCATCTCTTTTTTGGTTGTAATGTATCTTTCAACATTTGGAGTGTAATTATGCATAAATGCAACCAGCCAACACCAAGGAAGTGGAAAGATCTTATCCAATGGTGTTGCTTTAACTAGAAGAATAAAGATGGAGACTAGATTGCTTTTAAACTAGCTTTAACTAGTGTAGTGTATAGGATTTGGTTGGAAGGAACAAAACAAGCTTATATTCACTTTTACTAATAAACGAGGACTTCTTCGCTCTATAATACCTTCCATTAAAAAATATATTAGCACACTATCTTGATCAGGTATGTACTATTACCTTGGTGAACAACTAGAGGCACATCTACTAGAGTAGACTAGAGTAGGGTGTTCTTTTGTGAGATTCTCTATCAAGCTAAAGAAGTTTGCTATCTTGGAGCTGTGACTTTTGGACAATTTAGATGGAGAATAAGTTAATGTTCTTGTAGGATAATGATCACTAGGCAAATGTCTCTTAAAAGTTTCATTATTTTTAGTACCAAGTTTAAGTTTTTCATTGATGGCTGAATTATTGTAGTTTATGGACTACAATATATTATCCTCTTATTTTATATTTAATACATTTAATTTCTCAAAAAAAAATGATCAGATTTACAATTAACTTTAAGTTATGCTTTAGACCATATTTCCTTATACTATTATATGAGATCTTTAACACGTCCTAATCAAGTTGGTTTTATATGTGTAATTATTCATTTAAAAAAGAAATAAATGTTGATTTAACACATCTTCATAATTGAAATTTCATATCCTTTCAATTTCATCTCTATTACCTACTAGTATAAAAGTGTCTAACATACACGGTATATGTAACTTATGGTAACAGGACCTAAATAACATGAAATAAGGAACAAGTTCTAATTAAATTCCTTAAGTTCAAATTATTATTTTGAGGTAATATAAAAGTAAAGTTAATAAATTTTAATGTATATACATTTTACATATTAGATTTAAAGGTCATACCACTATCATCTCTAAATTGTATATTTGAAACTAAAAGCTTTAAAATGATTTTTAAATCTCTTTACATTCATCACCAACTAAACAATATGAAACATTTAATCAATTCCGTTTTTTATCACAATAACCAAGAATTGTCTTTTACAAATACCGTTTGACAAACACATATCTAGCCTTATTATCATCCATTATTCTTCAATCCGACTTCTCTTGTAAACATCAAAACTAACATAACACCTTCATAAATCCCTTTACCTTCCATATTATATAGTATATTATCTGCCTAAATTCGTCTTGGGTTATTTTCTTTACTTTTTATTATAAATTAATAAAATAAGAAACATAGCCATATGACACCAATGCATAATGTTAATCACAACTTTCTTAACTCTCTTATGGGTGTTTAAACTTACATCTACCCTCAACAAAAATTTCAAAATTTACAATTTTTATGCTTGGATATGATTATATCCTATCTTTGTAGTGTTTTTTTTATCCATTTAGAAATTATAAGCTTATTAATCTTGGTAGTTAAACATGCATATATAAAGCTATACCTCCTACTGAAAAAATTTATGTCATTTTTCTTAATGCTTGCAAAAAGTAATCAAGGATGATCTGATCCATATTTTACTCTTATCATTGTCTCCTCTCTTTTTTTTTAAATTTCAAACCTAAACTATTTGTAATTGAATATTGTTAGACCAAGTTAAGTCCTAATCCATAATTTTTATGATGACAAAACATAATACTATTATTAAAATATGAGTATATCTATTACAATGAAATTAATCAATACACAAAAGAAAGGAGTTTAATGGAAAATGCTTCATAACACCAACAATTTCATTATCGACATCCACACTAATATTGACATCACACACTTTAGTAGGAGCATCAATACGTCACATTTCAGTGGTAGTATAAATATGACCCACTTTAACAACAACATCCTCACCACATATATTACCATAAGCATCCACACCATATATATTAGTGCCAACATCAACATCTCCCATATTAGCACCAATAACGACAACACCAACATCAGCATCAGCCATATTGGCATTACCAACAACACCAACACTAAGAATAATATCCATACCCGCCCACTTTCTCATCCAACAACTTAATACTTTCATCATTATAGTTTCTATCACCTCTATGGTTCATATATAAGATTACAAGTTCTTCATCTTTTTAACTTGTAAACATCTTTTGGTCCCTATAGTAAA
>JANZLC010000006.1:19544050-19555350 GCA_026413385.1 Erythroxylum gracilipes
CCCCCCCCCCCCATCACGAGGTCAGGATTTGACCGGAAAAAGATGGTTCATTACTTTCATAGATGACCACACAAGGGTTTGCTGGGTCTACCTTCTAAAAAAAATATGAGGGTCTGTTTTTCAACAGTTCCACAAGATGATAAAAAATGTTTTCCAGTCTGATGTCCATATTTTTCGCACAGATAATGGAGGAGAGTATTTCTCACATATTTTGGGAAATTATTTTATTGATAATGGAATTTTTCATCAAAGTTTTTGTACCTACGCACGCAAAAAAATGTGATAGTTGAGAGAAAAACTGTCACTTGTTGGAAATTGCCTGATAAATTATATTTGAAAATTTTGTTCCACACCATTATTGCGGTGATTCTGTATGAACCACTTCCTACCTGATTAATAGGCTTCCTTCTAAAACTCTAAATTTTTGAACTCCTATTAGTTGTCTCATAAAATACTTTCCTCATGTCAGATAGTTTAATTCTCTTACTCCTAAAGTATTCGATTGTTCTGTTTTTGTTCATAATACTCTTCCTACATGAGGAAAACTTGATCCAAAAGCTATTAAGTGTATTTTCTTAGGATATTCTTCTACTCAAAAGAGTTACAAATGTTATAATCCATACTTAAATTTTTTTTATGTGTTATATGATGCGACCTTTCTTGAAAATCAACCTTTCTATTCACATGCTTCTCTTCAGAGGGAGAATCTAGCTGAAGAAAACCATTGGGACCCTTCTATATCTAGACCTATTTCATTGCCAATACCATCAATTTTGTCTCCATCTTTACAATACACATCCACAAGTGACTCAAGTCAAGGGGGAGAACCACCTCAACAAACCCAAAAATAGGGCAAACTACTTGTGTACTCAAGGAGACCACGAGTTACTCAGCAAAGCCAAGCATCTAAACTAGAAGAGGATCCCATATCACAAGTTTTACCTCAAAGTATTGTTACAATTGATGACCTTGACGTTCCCATAGCTATCAGAAAAGGGGTAAGATCTTGTACTGAACATCCAGTTTCAAACCATTTGTCATATTGCCACTTATCTAACAAGTACAGGGCATCTGTCTCTCAACTTGATAATGTGAAAATTCCTACCAACGTATATGAGGGATTGAGAGATTCAAGATGGAAAGCTGCAGTAAAGGAAGAAATGAAGGCCTTGAAAGAAAATGACACATGGGAAATAGTTGACATACCCGAAGGGAAGAAACTAGTAGGGTGCAAATGGATCTTTACTATAAAAATTGGTTCAGATGGGAGAATAGAGAGGTACAAGGCTCGTTTGGTTGCTCAAGGATATACACAAACCTACAGCCTTGATTATGAAGAAACCTTTGCACCTGTTACAAAATTGAATTCTATTCTGGTTCTCTTATCTATGGGAGCTAATCTAAACTGGGAACTACACCAAATGGATGTATCTAATGCATTCTTAAATGGAACTCTTGGAGAAGAAGTTTACATGAAGCTGCCACCTGGTTTTGAAGAAAAAACTAGTTCTGTGTGTAAACTAAAAAAATCTCTCTATGGGTTAAAACAATCTCCTAGAGCTTGGTTTACCCGGTTCAACACTGCTATGAAGTAATTTGGTTATACACAAGGGCAAATTAACCATACCTTATTCACAAAACAATCTATAGATGGGAAGAAATCCATCTTGATTGTATATGTCGACGATATGGTGATCACATGTGATGATAATAAAGAAATAGCAAATCTCAAAAATCTGCTGAAATCTGAATTCAAAGTTAAAGTTCTTGGGAAGCTTCAATACTTCCTTGGAATGGAAATAGCCAGAAGTAAGTCAGGCATTTTCATTTTTCTTCATTTAACTCACTCTAACTAAATAATTAAAGATCATTCTAAAAATTCCTTAAATAATAGTAATAATAACAATTAAAAATTGCCAATTAATCCAAGTTTTTGTCATCTCACAATTACAATTTATTTACACTTGGAAGGCTTTCTTGTTCTACTTGGTATTTAAGTTCATGACAAATCCTAATCCAATTAGAAAATCAGTAAATATTAATCCATATAATATAATGCACATCATTTTGTTTTTGTCAAATCAGAAAATTTTATACAGATCTAAATGAATGTACAACGTTAATAATGCACATCAATTTGATAATTAAGCAAAGTATAGCTCCACTACAATTAAGAAGAATATAATAATAATAAATAATTTAATTTTTTCCCTATTCTATAACTTCTACTCCAACTCTTGTAATTGATCAAATAGACACGTCCAATAGATCCATTGATGGGCTAGATATACTCACATTAAGAACTGTATTGATCTTTGTACAGAAGCTTCTAGTTGGGCCTAAGATAATGAACAAATATCTTTGAATGATCTGGTTAGAGTTTTGCATTTCAAGTTTAGTTAATTCACATGAAATCTTCTTATTTGCTAATTATGAATGTCTCCATCATTTTCTTTTAACGATGGAAAGAAAGAGGCAAAACAATCAACGATGTTGTTAGTAAGTTGTTTTCTTATTGAAAGTGTTTAATGATTGTATCAAAAACTTTTTTCCTCATTGAAGAAGTGTAAGCAAACTTTTTTTTTGTCAAAAGTGCCTAGCGATCATATCAACAAGCTATTCTCTACTCAAGGTATGTATTGAGAAGAGTAGTGACAACAAATCCATGTTTCTAGGCATGTGTTTTCTTTCGTTTCTTTTCACCTAATAAAAATTAGGCTTTACAAAGGTACTATTTTTCCTCATTGGAAGAAAAGTACTACTTTATATGAATGTATTTCAAGCATATGGTTGTATTACTATTATCATCAACAAAATAATTTTGTCATAACTTTGGTTAAACACTTTTTGTTCTAAAGCAAAATGCATTGTCTTTTCTATCACAATAAGTGAATGTATGACAACACAATCTTTCTACATAATAACTTTTTAAAGCAATTATTAATAATGTAATGCTTTAGCTTTGAAAATTATTTATATCATTCATTTTAGACTAGTATAAATATTTGTCAAGACAAATTTTGATTGAAAAAACGTCAAAGATTTTACATTACTTTTTCTAATTGGTTTGTTCCAATTTTCTTCTCTTATATGCAAAGTTATGAATACCGTAGCGGCCTTAGTATCGGATTGAATTCTGATACGATATTGTATTGGTACTTGTTAATACTGGATATCATTTCAGGCAATTTTTTAAATTTATGAAATAGCTTCTGAATTTTTTAAAAATTGAAAAATAGTCAATTAGTATATTGTATTGTATATTTTATAATTTTACATAAACCCTGTCTTCAAATATGATAATAAGAAAATTTTAAAATAAGAAAATTTTATTTATTTTTATTAACATGAATTTTCAAATATTTCATGTATAAATAATAACCACAATTAATACACAAAAGATCATTTAATCATCATATAAATATAAAATTAAGAACAATACAAAGAATTTAAAATATTACAATTTCATCATCTAATAAATAATAATTGCTTCAAAATATCAAATAAAAAGAACAATAAATATCCTTAACTCTCTAAGTATTACAATTTACAACAAGAGTTCGTGATGAAGAAGCAACTAAGTAGAAGTGAAACCTAAAGCAAAAACATTTACAATTACATTGCATATATAGAATTTAACATATTCATCAAATATAAGTAAAATTAAAAGAAGTTGAGAAACAAAAACTTGGAACTTCATTCAATCGTCTAGGGTGTACTCGCCATAACTGTACTGACCTCAATTCTCATTTGGTACAAAATTTGCATCATTGAGATGAACTTCTTCATCATTATCGTTCAAATTTGTTGTACCAAATGACATGTCAATGCTTTCTCATCCAAGTCACTCATATCTATCAAACCTGGTTCCTCAAAAACTCAATATGTCAAAAGATTGATATTATGATATTATCAATACAAATTAGATCTGCTAAACTATTTGTTCTATTAAGAGTCCTAGTAATAATAAAATTTAATTATTAAAAAATTATAAGAAATTATATAAATTAATAATGATAATAACATACATTTTCGAAAGCTTTAAATTGTAACGAACGAAGACTAAGTCATTCAATTTCTAGTGCTCCAATCTATTCCTTTTCTTGGAATGGATGAATTCAAATGTGCTCCAGTTCCTTTCACAACCTATTGCACTCACACATTGACTTATAATTCAAATTGTAAATATTTGTAATTCTGAAACGCCAATTTTGAATTAGTCCCACCAAGAAACTATAAGTCGTAAGACAACAAAATAGCGTTAAAAACAAAATAAAGTGATAGTTAATTTTCAAAAAGCAAAAAAAGTGAAAAAATACATATACCTTGGTTAAGTTTTTCTCTTTGTCGAATACTGATTAGCATCCTAAAATCCCTAGAAGACTGCTTATAAAGCCATATTTGTGAGCTCAAGAGATCTTGCATTATCTCATGGGCAAAAATTATTATAAGAGTAAGTAACATTTCCCTGTTAACTTCAGCTTTCTTTTTAAAACCTGGTCTGAAATAGACAGTAGGATTCAAAAATGCCCTAGCTACAAACAAAGGAGAGTAAAGTTACCTTTCCCACCTGTTATTGATAATTGCAAGATAAGGTATATATAAAGAAGACCTATTTTTTCTATTGGTCTTGATTACTTCCTTCGCCCTCTCCGTGGCATCAAAAAAATAACTCATTATTGCCTTTTCATCACTATCAACTAGATGAAATACCCTCACCAAAAGCTCACAAACTCAGATGAAAAATTGGCATTGGGACCAAAATTCAACATCTTCAAGTATAGTTATGGAAACTTTCAATCTAGCATTAGATCTAGCATGTTAAGATGTAACTCACTTATCACTTGTAAACATTTGTCTCAACTCATTTTTCATTATAATAAAAAACTAAGTGATAAGAAATTTGTTGAATATCTTGTAACAGTAGGATGACACAAATTTATACAATTGGTTAAATCCTTTCTTATTAAATTCAAGACCTATGCACAATTATAGATGAACTTGATCATTTTTTTGGCCTTCTACACAATCTCATCAATAATAGGAAAATACCTAGCATCTCCTATATTTTCTAGCATTAAGCCAATGCAATGTGTAGCAAAAGGAGTCTAAAAAAAAAGAATTATACTTGCTTTGTAACTTGTTTCCTAGCGCTTTATAAGCAGAACCATTGTCAATAATGCCCTGAACAATATTTTCCAGCCCTACTTCATTCACAACTTCATCAAATATTTCAAATAAATTATTATTATTCCTAATAAGGTCAGATGCATCAATAGACTTCAAAAACATTGAGCACTTTGCAGAATAAACCAAAAACTTAATAATATGTTTATATCTCTTATTTGTCTAACTATCACACATGGTTGAACACTCATAAGTAGTTCAATCCATTCTTCTTTCTTCTAAATAACTTTTAATTTCATAAACTGAGCAACTTAAAAGTTTATCTTTGTAGTCGTCAATCGAAGGAGCTTTTTATCCCAAACTGTAAGAGGCTATAACATCCACCAGAGGCTAATAATAATAAGATTGAGAAGCATTGAATGCTACACCTGAATCATACCACCATCTAGCCATTGCCACATCTACATTGTGAGCCACTTGTCTTGATTGCATGACATTATAAATTGAAAACTGAGCTCCAAGAGTTGTTTGTCATGTAAAAAAATTCGAAACTTACCTTCTTCGTTTCCTAACATCAGGTCTAAATGTAATATTCACATCTTGTTGGAAAGAAGCACTACCACCTTCAACATTTCCACTATCATCATGAACACTAGTAAATGAAATTCTATTGCCAATTTCATAATTCAATCACTCCCTTATATTTTTCTCGTGTTGATATTCCTCAAGCAAAGTTTTCATTTGCTACTTCACATCATGACTTACTTTCTTATAGGGTTCCACGTCTCCTTTAACCCCAGGTAAATGCTTCTTTAATAAGGTGATTCCTCCACATTTCAAATGTTGTTACAAAACAAGCAAATATTATGGTTCTTCATAATAGGGACTAATGTAGCATGAACCCAAACTAGATCATTTTTATCTTTTTGAAGCGGTTGAATGATCAGGAGTACTTGAACTTCCTTCTATTTATTTGTAAAACAAATGAAGACATATATCAAAATAAAGAACACACAATTTCATTATCAGCTACTATCGCAAAATATTTATTGTTTAACTCAAAAGTTCAAACTAACACAATTATAAAATACACATGTCCATATTATATAATATAACTTATTTTGTATGATTACTTTATACACAATTTAATTTTATCCAACACAATTCACCAATAAGTCAAAACCAACAATTCAAGTATTCAACATATACAATTACACAATACACATGTCCATCTTATATAATATAACCCATTTTGTATGATTACATCATACATAATTCAATTTCATCCAACACTATTTAATTTCATCCAACACATTTCACCAATAAGTCAAAAACCAACAATTCAAATGTTCAACATAGAGAATTACACAATACGCATGTTCATCTTATATAATAGAACTCATTTTGTATAATTACATCATACACAATTGGATTTCATCTAACACAATTCACCAAAAGTCAAAAACCATTAATTCAAAAATTCAACATACATAATAACACAATACACTTAATAATCATCAACTTGAATATGTTTGAAGACAAATATAAAAAATTACATGCATGAAGTGAATTGAACTTAATAAATAAAGATATTTTTTTCTTCATTATGTATGACATAAAAATGACGTTAGTTTATATAGATGATATTTTGGTATTTTCATCTTCAACGAAACAACATCTTTAACATATTAAGGCATTCATTTACATTATCAAAAACAATGGTCTAATAGTATCAAAAATCAAAATGTAACCTTTTTCTAGAAAAGAAATGGATTTTTAGAACACTATATTCAACAAGCTATATTAACAATTATGAAAAGAACTTTCAAATTCAAGAGTAAATTTCTTATTCAATTTATAGCCAGAAAATGATTTAAATTTTTTTTTAGGAAGCCTAACCTATGTTATGAAATAGATTATGTAAACTATTATATGATATGTTAAAAATAAACATGATCACTGGATATAAAAATAAACCAAAATAGTAAAACAAATAAAAAGAAACGTTAGGACATTAACCTTAGGGTGTGCTTTTGATGTGTATTGATATAAGTAAGATTTTGACTTTTAGTTTATTCAATTGTAGCAATGTAAATTAAATGAAGTTTGTGCAATATAGTCTAAAGACATTACATTAGGACATTGACTAACTTCTAGTGCAAGTTCTACAATCCTTGGCATAGTGGAAAAAGTGGGCTGTGAGTTGACACAATATTTACGAGAAACAAAATTTTTTTCACCTCTAATTGTAGATCCAGGAACTAATTTGGTTAAATATGTTTAGTTGTTCTTTAACAATTTCATCACATTAAATCATCATATGAAGAAATTTTTTTATTTCATTTTATTAGATTAAGAAATTACTTACATTGCAGCTGGATTTAACCATCATCAAATATTCTAACTTCAAACTCAAATTTCTTAAATCTCAATTCACACAAACAATTCCAACAACTCCAATTTTCAACCTTCAAACCATTCACAGATTTCATATTACACAACACAACCAAAACACCATTCAAATGCAATTCAAGAGTAGAAAAAAGGCAATTCAAAACACACAAAAAATTTAGAATTTCAATTTGGTTCAATGGGTTGAGTCAGGTCCAAAACCAGTTCTAAAAATTCTGTTTTCAACAAGCAACAGTAGCGATGGTGGAGGAGAGCAATTGAGCAGGGGCTAGGCGAGGTGGCGAGGGAGAGCAGCAAGCTGATGGGGCTTAGTGGAGAGGCAGACCAATAGGCGGGGAGGCGCAGTACAGAGGGAGAGCAGAAGCCAGCAGGCACGGTAAGGGGTAAACTAGGGGTTAGGGGGTGGTGACGTTGCGATGGTGGCTGGAGGGAGACTTAGGATGTCAGTGACAGTGAGATGTGAGGAGGAGAACCGAGAATGTTGAGAGGGGGAGAGAAAATTTTTTGAGATTTTGTGAGGGAGAGAGAGTCTCTGCGGGGGTTGGTATTTTTTTTCAATTTAATCCCTAGAATACTCAAATTTTAAGGTACCAACTGCTAATATCGGTCAATATCAAGCGAACTTTCGGTACTAGCCAGTACCCCAAGCTAGTACTGAAGAAGGAGATTTTGCACCATTTTTTGACCGGTACAAAGTTCTCATCTTTGCTTATATGTACTGTATAATATCAAGTGATTAACAAACTTTACGCTATAAAAAGAGTTTTCTTGACTAAACTAGGAAAGACCTAAAGTTTTGGTTTAAGTTTAACCTAAACAACTATAATTTGACAATTTATGTATAAATTATAACATGCATATTATTGAGTAGTTTTCTTCTCTTGGCTTCTATTCATAATCCAATAGCCTAATGCTCATAATTAATTGTTATCTTATCTTTATGCCTTTTGCCATTGTATGCTTATTAACCTTTTTTTAGTTTTCTTCTCTTGGATTCTATTCATAATCCAATAGCCTAATGCTTATAATTAATTGTTATCTTATCTTTATTCCTTTTGCCATTGTATGTTTATTAACTTCTTTACCTTAATAATTATTCTTTTGGTTCTAATCTTATACTTGTTTTAAAAAAATATAAGATTTAAGCTAATTGTCTTTATGCTAACAAGATTGGAAGTTTATAATTTGCAATATTTCTTATTTTTATCAATGAATTTTAAAGACTCTTAAATGCACCATATCTTCCTTTTCCTAAAAGTCTTAAAATGTTGTAAAAAAATGTACCATTTTTT
Source organism: Erythroxylum gracilipes (assembly GCA_026413385.1). Classification (NCBI taxonomy): domain Eukaryota; kingdom Viridiplantae; phylum Streptophyta; class Magnoliopsida; order Malpighiales; family Erythroxylaceae; genus Erythroxylum; species Erythroxylum gracilipes. The sequence continues at coordinate 19,552,882 of JANZLC010000006.1, forward strand.
GGCTGGTAGGGTACAAAATCCATATCACTAATATCATTGTTATAATTCATAATTACCAACAAATATTAACTAAGTATAATTTTACTATTTAAATAAAACAAAAATAATTTAAAACGAGAGTACCTAATGACTTTATGTTGTAATGTTCTTATTAATAAATTTCTCATTCTTATTCTACAAGATGTCTCTCTTATAATCTTTATCATTGTAAATTATTGTTTTGTATCTTGGTAAATATCAATAGATAATAAATAAAATTACTTTAGAAAATTAAAGAATAAAATGAAGTCAAAATTAGATTGAAACGTGATAAGATACTCAAAATAAAGGATGATATTTATCTCCAAAATTATTTTTTATATTTTCTCTATAGGAAAAAAATTACTTGAATCAAATTACATGTAATATTAGAAATAAGGAAAAAATTATGAAAAATTATTTTGATGATTTTTACCATTATTATAGTTAATATTATCTAAATTGAAGTAATTTAAATATTATTAATTATGATAATTATTAAATCACTAAAATAATAATCAAATAATAAAGGCAAAAACGAAAAAAGGTTGCTTAAAGTAAACAGTATAAAAAATTGGCCTTATTTGGTTGATAATTGATCAACTAATTTTTAACTGATTAACCAATATCAACTGTTTAACTTCATCAAATGATTATTTATTTTATTTGATTGTTGGCTGGTTGGGTTGGTTGATTCAACCCAACCAGCTAAACAGAAGAAGCTGCTTGTAAGCAATGTTTTACAACACTCAACTACTTACCTTTCCTATAATGCCAATTTTGTCCTGGCCAACTCATTACCTCTCTGTCGTTTTCTCTAGAAGAATCAGTTCAGGTTTGGTAAAAATGGTGTTGATGTTGAAGGTGCTGACATTTATGGCAGTCAGTCCCGTGATGACTCTGATAGAGATGATGTTGAGCAGGTTCTCTCTCTCTCTCTCTCTCTCTCTCTCTCTTTATCTCCCTCTCAAGGGAATTGCCTGACTCATTTCCTGTATGCTTTTCACATGTTTCAGTCTTTGAACTTCTGGAGTTGTGCTTGCATGTTGGTTTGATTGCATTTGCAAGACTCGTGGGTTTGAATGCTCTTGGCTCTGTGTGTGAATGAAACTGTACTTGGGATGGAAATCTTAAAGTTGTCAATTGAATGATTACATTAAACACATTTAATTGCATTTAGGTGCAAAATAGTAGTTGCCAACTGTCATCTCAGAGCTTAGAAGGTTAATAAGGTTTTACTAGGTCCATTTTTCAATTAATTCTTTTTTATCTAATGCGTTCTTGGCATCTGTATGTATAGGCAGTGCAATTTAGGGGCCAAGGTAGCTCCACATTGATGCTCAAATTGCATATCATTGACTCTTACCTGCATTGTTAAGAAGCCATTTCCAATACTAAGTTGCTCCAATCCCTGACTTTCTGGCATCAATGCACCCAATGGTTGTTATGAAAGGAGCATGTATGAATCTCGAGGATAGTCAGGTCATGTAACTCAAGGAAGAATAGTACTTTCTATGAAATGCCTCTAAAGACCTATCTCCGTGAGATTCAAAGAACTTGTGCACTCCTGAACTTCGTTCTTAGTCTCTTCCTCTCCTATGCTTCCCTGATGGTTTCATATATTGTAGAGCTTTCAGGTGAAAGATTTATGCTTTCTTATATCTTTTAGGAGTCAAGCAGGGCTACTGGCTTAGCCTACGTAACAGCTATATGATATAGCATCGATATATTTTCATGTTTGTTCATTGTGTCTTCTATCTCCTCATAAAAAACACAAATCCAAATAGTTTGAGAAGGCTTATTTGCAAGATATATACATTCTCTGTTTAGAACACTTTGAAATACCATTGTTGGCTTTTAATAAATAGGGAACTTCCTCAGATCGACAATACAGATCGACAATATAACTTTTTCCAGTGAGATATCTCTTGCAATAATGTCAATTTTCTAAAACTTGTTGTGAATTGGCTTGTTGCGTTTGCAATAAGCTGTTTTTTTTGTTTATTCTATGTTCTTGATACAATGAGTACACAACTCCGAACTGGGCCTACAGACTTAAGTACAACTATGAAATACTTGGATTGACCATCTTGGATTGACCATCCACTACCCTTGTCCTGGATTTTTTTCTTTTTATTTGGTTCAATTGCTGGTGTAATTAGAAAATGATTGATGATGCGTCTTAATTTGTTTTGGTATCTTGGTATGGTCAATGTGTATGGACAACCTCATTAATTGAAAAGCTTCCGTATCATGTAGTACTTTAACTACATGGGAATGCTTGTTGTTGAAGGTACATATGATAAGATGGAGGCACTGCTAAGCCAAAACATTCATCCAGTGGACATCTTATTGATGCTGGCTGCATTAGAAAGGGACAAGCCAAAAATTGAAGAGCTTTTAAGGGCAGGAGCAACTTACAATGTCAAGGATGCCGATGGAAGAACTGCG
>JANZLC010000006.1:19566821-19582847 GCA_026413385.1 Erythroxylum gracilipes
TGATAAATGTTTCGGTTTGTTTGTTCTGTCTTGGGTGGCATCCATGTATCCTCCCAGGGGGTATTTGGGTGTTACAGATACTCTCAGAGACAATTTATCTTTCACTTATTAATTTATAAGTTTCTATTGACACCAAAATCATTCAATTTGGTTTAGTAATATGAAAGTTATGCCTCAAATATTTTTGGACTGTTCTTATACTGAAACAGTGTTCTGTGCTAAATTTCCATCCAGAATTGAAATTCTTAGAGACTGAATTGAAACTCATTTCATCAGAAAATTTGTAGCCCTATGTCTCTAGTTTACTCCAAATTAAAAATCACTCTATTTGGATAACTACAGAACAAGATATTGTCAAAATACCGAAGCATACTCAATGAACATGTTTCAACTACATTTTTCAGCTTTTAATTTCCAACATTTCACATATAACCTATCTTGTACCTAACCCATGTCTTACCTCCTTTCTAATTCAAGAATTCTCCTTTTTCTTTACTCATAACTAATTGCCAACAATTTCTCATTTAATAGTTCTAACTTCTAAGAAAAGTTTGGGGTCCAACAAAGTCAACCTTTCTCCCTGAATGAACTATCAAGCAATTGAGCAAGCTCATAAACTGCTGAACTTTATCATGAAATCCTTTAGGTCTAATCTTCATTTACAACTAACAAGTTTATAGTTCTACTATAAATCAACTAGCTCCCAAACCTTATTATGCTTCATGGCTTGCATCTTATCAGTCATTGCATCCCACTACAGATCTGCATTGGGTCCAAAAATAACTTCTGTAAAAGTAATTAGATCCTTAACATGTCTAATAGCATAGTCCTATTAACCTCATATACTATGAAATCAGATGAGATAGCAAGTCGTCTCACTCTAGAGGATTTACGTAACTATATTAGATCTTATACCCCCAGGAACCTCAATATGTACAGGTATGGGTTCTTGTTCCCGCACAGGCACGGTATAAAGACCTAAATCCACTGGATCTAACTGTATGAGTAGCAGGTATATAATTACTGTAGTATCCACCCTGCTATCATCCGAAGGATTAAAAGGCCCTCCATCATCATAGACATTTTATTCTAGAAACTTAAATGTTTATGATTCCACTATTCCAGTCCCTCCTTCTCTACAGTTAAAAGTTGTAGCCATAAAGTAGTCAGGATATCTTACTAAATAGAAATGAGCACAACAAGCATGCAATTTTTCTTTATAAGGATTATACTACCTCAGTAGGGTAGCCTTATACACGAATGTGTGCTAAGATGAGTCTTCTTACTTTTAAATAATTAGGTAGATTAGTCTTGTTCTGCATTAACTTCTTCAAGTCCTTTAGCGTGCAGTTATGCCTTTCAGTAATACACCATTTTGCTCAGAACTACCCGGTATAGTGAATTAAGTCACTATTCCAATTGATTCCATATATCTAGCAAACGAAACTTTTTATGTCCTGAAACACCATGTTTCCCATAACACTCTCCTCCACGGTCAGATCTGATACTTTGGATGGATTTTCCTAATCAGTTCTCAACCTTCAGTCTTTAAGCAAGAATACATAACTGTAATGGGAATAATCATCAACAAATGTTATAATATATTTAGAATTGCACAATCCAAGTGTATAAGGTCTATCGATATCTTTATATATCAGACTCAACAAGTCAAAAGCACATGTTGACCTCTTTATCCTTATTAACCAACTTACCCCTGCAATAGTCAGCACATGTTTCCAGATCATCATAATCTAGAATAGAGAGAATGCTTTCCTTGATCAATCTGTCAACCTTAGCTCTGGAAATGTGGCCTAAACTTTTATGTCACACCATGTGTGACTTTTCATTGATCAAGGTTCTTCTTTTCATGACTTGTTTAGCAAAATACAAAGAAGCATATATCTAATTCGAGGTAAGACACATTCTATACTAACCATATGACAAGAAATTGGTACCATTATGTTTTGCATTAAACAAAACTATACAACATAAGTATTAAATACAAAACGTCAACCTTCTTTTTCTAAAATTGATCCAAAGATCACATATAAAATGTGTCATGTAAAAATCGAAATGAACCTTACAACAAGGTTCAATACATATATCTCCTATAGATATTACTTCCATTTCTTCATTGTTGTTAATCATCAGTTCCTCTTTCTCTTTATTTGGCTTTATCCTGTATATAAACCCTTGCATTGTGGAAGTACCTTGATCAGATACTCCACTATCTAGTCACTAAGTACTTAGTGCGACTATCGTAAACTAGATTCACAAATTGATAAGCCAAGGAGTTACCTGATGGTCATAGTCTTTCTTTCTAGGCCTCATACTGTTGACTTCTTTATGTCATACGGACCTTTACCAGCACTGGATTGACCAGCATCAGTATATAGAGAAGATTTAGTCTTTCTACCTTTGAATTTAGTGGGCTTCATCTTTGCTTTTCCTTTAGTTGCTTCGAGGGTTATAGGAGTAACAAGCTTGAGTTTCTCCTCCTTAACAACGCAATGGGTAATCGACGCATTGAAGTCCCATTCCTCTTCTTGAGAATAATATGTCATCACCAGATTACTAAACTCTTAAGGGAGTGTATTTAGAGTCTGGTGAACTATGAAGACATCAGGAAGAGGAATGATTAACATCTTCAGTCTATTATAAAGATGGATCATTCTTGATATGTACTCCATTACTTCCCCTTCTCCTGTATACCTCATGGAGAATAATTCTTTCATCAAGGCACTTATCTCAACATTAGGTAAGACTATGTAACTCTGGGAGACATTTTTAAGAAACTCCTTCGCTATGTCTGTGTTCAAAAGTCCACTAAGCAGATGGTCAGAAATGGATCTATTAATGGCCATGCGACATAATCTGTCAGACCGATCCCAGGCTTCATAGGCTACTTTATGAGCTCTCGAGTTCATGGATGTAGGTGGAGATAGCTTATCCGTCCGTATGGCCATATCAACCTCAACTATATCCATAGCATTCAATACATCCTCTGTTCACTTCTTTGTATTGAAACCGGTTAGGGTTTCAATGGTGACACTAATATTGTTAACCAAAAAGATGACTACATAGTAACTTTGATTAGATCAGCACAAATGTAGGACAACAACGATACTCAAAGCTATTAAATAATATCTTTACTGAAAATCCGATCACACATATTATGAAACACATTTTAGGCTGAATACATAATATATGCAATTAGACCTTCACATAAAAGCGATCAGAGTACAAACTATCAAATCTCATGACTCTACCACCTTTGGGCGAATAGATCACTTGAGCAACAACTTTCCTCCATCTAATGCCTTTATTCACATCTCAAAATATTTTATAAGGCCAACTCCTTTGGGCAGAATAACCAAACATAAAATCAAAGACATCCTTCAACATGTAAGCAGAACAATTCAAAATACTGACTTGAAAGGCCACTTTGGTGACTACATTCTCATCAGCACTCAAAACATCAACAAACACAAGGGATACATCTTTATGTTATCCTCACATTCTTTATGGGCATATGGTATGTGACAATGTAACATCAATAAATACAAAAACTCGAATGCACAGTCTTATTGGCACACACTCATGCTAAAGACATTATCTGAAAACTTCATTTAAGACTCTTGTAAAGGAAAAATCTCAGTAGAGCGACTATCGTGCGTCACTGGATACTGAACCGATCACCCAAGATACGAAAACCTTATGTATCTCCCTTATGACAAGTTCGTTACATAAAAATTCACTCAAATTTGGCTTCAAAATGTTTCAATTCCTTTTCCGAGTAACTATCATGCAATCCTGAACACTGAACATAAGACCTGAGACACACAAACTTGAAGTATCTCCCTTATGTGATGTCCGAAGCATGAAAATTCACTCGAAATCGGATTCAGAACTTCTTAATTCCTTTTCTGGAGTTAAACTTTAATTTATTACTAATGTAATAAATCCAGAAAAATGGAAAATTTCACTTTATAAATTTCCCGAACTCGGAAACTGACCCAAAACACCCAGGGGCATCCTTACAAGAAATATGAATTTTTTTGTGTTTTTTTTATTATTACTGTTGAGATTCCGTACGACTAACATCAGTCGTGCATCTCGGGAACGACGCGGAGATGCGCCCATCCACGTTGTGTCTGGTCAGTATCTCTTGACATGTCGGCGCATGTGACACACAAGTCCGACATGTCGTACCCTCGCGTGCACTATTCACTGTCGACAGTGAGGCATATCCTGGCCCTAATAAAGCAATTTTTGGTAAGTTTTGGGTCAGTTTTTTGAGCTCCTAGGTCGTTTTTAACCTGTTTCTCAAGAATAAACACATTTATACTAATTTCATGTAATAAAAAGTAAGAAAAAACTGAGAAACAAAAGCTAAATCTTCAAAAACCTTATGGAGAGAAAACCGAAAAATCTTCGTTTTTAACTACCCGATCACGTCACCGCTCTAATACCATGTGTAATACTTAACGGTACCTTAATTACATATCCCAAATTGAACATAAAAGGACTTTTCTTCGTTTCTTGCCCTTTCACATTCGATCCGAGATACGTAGCTAAGGTACCGTTACGTATTATATATGGTATCAGAGCGGTGACATAATCAGGTGGTTAAAAATGAAGATTTTTCAGAAATACTTGATTTCAGTTCCATAACTTCAAACAAGCTTTTTGAAGCCAAAATGAGGGTGAATCCACCACCGTCTTTACATGAACTGCTCTCTGAGATGCGAGTAAGTTCTTTCTATAGTTTTCTCAAAACGTAAGCTCTCTTAACAGGTCAGAGAATCCTTATGCTTACGATTAATATGAGTAACTGCAAGAGACCTTAAATTTTATATATAGTTTCTATATCGGGCTTCCCCATCACAAGCTCGATATGGGTCTGGTCCACACTGATCGGAATTTATTTTCCACACAGACTTTGACCCATTGATTTAGATCATTTATTAGGTTACTTTATTATCTTTATCTTAATCAAATTACATAACTTAACCGATAAGTTATTAAAAAAATTAAAAAATGCAATTAATAGTTGTCCAACTTTATGAGAAAGAACAAAATTATCCAAGAGTTCTTAGTCACATTGAATATAGGAGCAAGTTTTAAGAGACAATAGTAAGTTTCTAAACATTTTTAGTTATTTTTTTATTTTACTGAACTAATGTGATTTATGAAGTTGGAGATGTATGTATCTTGAATGTAACATCAGGTTCTAATATAGATGGATTTTATCTTGAAAGTTAGGGTTTAAGCAATTAAGGCTAGATAATGCTTAGAATTTTAAGGAAAGTTACTTTTTCTTAAGTAATTAATTAATAAATGGAACAAATTATTTTAATATTTTTAAAATAATAACAAGAGGTACAATATTTTGAGAAAAAACAACAAAAAGATGAAAACTAATCCTTCCCAGAATGGCAAAAGCATTTGTTCAAGTGAAAACTCAACCTAAAGCTTAAAAATTTCAAGTCTAAATGATCTTTTTTTTTTTACAAAAATGATGTCATTTTTAAAATTTGAATATAAAAAATAAAATAATTGAGCTTTAGGCTACACAAGACTAATCAAGCTCAAACTCGAGTTGTAAGTCTCAGGTCCATTTAGGCTTTAAGATATTTTTTGGCCCAACCTATTGCCAACCTATTGCCAATGAAGGGGTGCAATTGGAGAAATGCAACGATTGGGATTAGGACTAAGGATCAAGTACAAAGGTAGCCTTACAAAAAGGGCAAGTAATAAGAAAGAGAACGAGAGATAAGAAGGAAAAGGAAAATAATAGGAAATAAAGAGAAAGCAAAGGAAATAAGAGAAAAGAGATGTTAGGAGATTTTATTGCTTCGAACCATCCCCTGCTATAATCATCAAAGTCAAAGACTACATTTTTGTTCTCTTTTTTTATTTCCCTCTAGGTTTTGATTTAGGTTCATCTAGTTAGGGGTAATTAGCTCATCTAAAGGTCAAACATATGGGCTATAAGCAATTAGCTAAGAAAGGGCCCACAAAAAATTAAAAATGTCATAGTAGATTTTTTAACAGGGAGTTAACGAGGCTGTTAAATTGGGATTTAAATTAAAAATGTTCAAAATATTGGAGTTCTTTTTAACATTTTAAAATGTTTGAGTTTAAATTTAATTAAGGTGAAAACTTTATAGTCCAATTTTACCCTTTTTGTCTTTATCTCTTTTATTTTTCATTTTAGATTGGTAATGTTAGTTTAGTTAAATGCTAAAGATAGTTGTCACTAGAACTTGTAGTTGTAGTCCTTATGAGAATGATACTCATACTCACTAGACTATATTATAAGAACGATAGTAGCACTTACCTAGTTAATCTATAGTAGGTTCACATCGTACACATCAAATTGAGTGTATTAGGATATGGATACTAATAAATATATTTAGCCTATAAGAATTTTTTTCTTTCAAAGTGAGTTGTATGTTTGTCATTATCATTTGTAGCTTTATCTAACCTATTTTCATTTGACATTAATATTGTAAACAAGATTAGGAATGATAATTATGACTTAATCTGATGTTTATGACTAAAATGTAATACCAAGCATGAGGTTAAGAATTGATATTGTCATATTTGGTTAGAAAATAATAATGTGCTGAATTTTAGGTAGGTCTAAAATTACTTTTAGAAATATATTTAATAATCTAATTATAATATATTATTTTAAATTTCAAGCACTAATTTGAAAAAGAATTGGATGTTACATATTTAACCCTTAACTTCATAATTAGTTATTAAATTGTTTTCAAAGTTAAAATAGGATTATCCATGAGAGAGGGACCAACCTCATTTCTTGAAATTTATCACTTTAATAAGGAGCAAAAAGGAATTGCTCGTCTCGAATTGAAAGCATATAATAATGGGGATTTATATTTTATTTTTCCTAGAATACGCGCTTAATTTGAGTATTAGGGTTTAGTGATTAGGAGTTAAGAATTTTAAATATAATAAGTTTATTGATCAATTTAGGATCAAGCATGAACTTTGTATAAATTGAGATAATGCAGAAATGTATGCATTGCTGTCCATTTACATTTGAACAAGTTGCTGAAGACTTTGAGTAAGCTCATCGAACTATGAACAAACAACTGTAGCTTTCAATATTCATGAACAAATGTTGCCTAAAATAATAGTAACAAGATCTTTTTATGTCTTTCTTAATGTAAAACAAAAAACACCTAATCTGTCAGGAGAATATTTTTTAGTCTTTACCTTTAATGAGACCACCATTGCCAGCTAGAACCTAGATAGCAATGGTGCATCCTGATTCTCTCCTTCTCTTCCACTATCTTACTGTTATTAATACCATGACCACCTTTCAGTGTAACTCGATTCCTAACTATATACCTAACTTCATAGGGATCAAAAACGAAGAGGTACATCTAGAGAAACCATTATTACTATCATCATTAACAAAACCAGCTCCAACGTTCTATGGGATTGAGAGGACACGTTAGTTTCACAGACACAGACACAGAAATGAAAGCAAATGTAGGGACAAGGAAGAGAGGGACAGGTCTTGTACTCCCAAATAGTGTGTTCCTTTTGTTTTTCACCTAGTTAAAGTTTTGTAGGTTTTATTTATTAAATGAATAAATTTTTATTAAATAGAATAGACACAGAATAATGAGGGAAATAGCAAGCTTACAGGGACAGCCAGCTCATAAGATAATTAATAGAACCCTAATAGGGTGAAGAGCTTACAGGGACAGGGACAGTAGCAAGGTTAACTAAAGATAAACTCACATGTTACACGATGAAACTCTGACAGAATTAAGGGTTCTATCAAGTGAGATTGGGTATAATAGGCTTTGAAGATATTAAAATTCTTTTAAAACTATATCAAATACATAATAATAATATGCATGCAGACTTGCAGAGTAAAGTTATCGATGTAGTTAATAATTTACATGCTGCTGTACGGAGTGACTGGCTACTAAACGACAAGAGGTGCAGAGACTACATTGGAAAAAGCATAGCAAAGGCTTGACTCCTCATTCTCGTGAAAAAACCCTCCATCAACAGCAGAGACAAGTTTCAACTAAACCAAGTTTCACATATGGCAACATCTGTACGAAGCGAGAATATATATATATATAAAGATCCAAGAAGAAGAAATGAGGCCAAGAAGGTGTCCTCTTAAAGGAGAGTACGGCCTTAAGTGCTAGATCACATGTGAGACTACATGAGTTAATGGGGAAAATGAAAACGTGAGAAAATTTTAAAATGCTTAAATTCCAGTCTCTAATCCATTGCTAATCATACTTCATTACATTACTCATGTTAAACATGACTGTTCTGGTTTAAAGACGCAAGTGAAGTGATATTTGAGAAAGATGTTGAAGCAGTGGTATTTTTGGATATGGATAACTATTAATGCAGAAGTTTACTTTTCTTAGTTGCATTCAGTTTTCAATAAGCTAGAGTTTCAATTCTAGTAGGATTTCTATTCGGTTTCAATATAGGACTTTAATTCCTGTTTTTAGCAGTTTAATTACAACTGCTCTTATCTGTTGCAACTAGTTTTATCTTTGGAATAGAATTAGAATTCAAGTAGGATTATTATGTTTTTGTTTTCTATTTAAACACTTGCCGTCGTTAATAAAAGTATCTCTCTTTCTGTAATTTTAGCAATTGAGTTTCTTCTCTTATCTTTCATTCCTTCTTTCTTCTGTTTTGTTTTTTATTTTGCAAAACAGTAGCCATACTGCGCTACAATTATCCAACAGTTTGATGCTCAATGTTAAGGCTTGCTTTGATTGCTCTACAACTTTAACATGGCTTAATATATAGGTTCAGGCTATGATAGAAATCCTCTGATACAAGCAATTTCACTTTGTCAAGCGGACCCCAGCTGAGTATGAGTTAAGAGACTAGCTGATTAAGGATCACATGGTGACGTCCTCAACCTATTTATCAACAATATTGGATTGACTCACCGATGCTCATTTGATGTGAAACAACTTACCCAACCTCTTTAGGGAAGTTAACATGTCCATCTGGAATATAAGAGACTGTGGTCGGATAATTTTTGCAGCTCGAAGGACATAACAGCTATTTTTTCGGTTCTCTTTTAACATTCACGAAATGTTCAAAGCATCACCTTGAAGAATTCAGTTTAGTGCCTTTTTTTTTTTGAAATTTAATTCAGTTTAGTGCCTTGTTGTAACCTGTTCATGAAAACAAATAAAGACTAACCAAAATCAAATGAAAATCAGCCGATGGACTTGCAAAGAACCAAGATAAATGTGTCCAATAATATTCTGTACCAATAGTTAATAATGTCGGTTCCAAGTCAAAGTTGTCATGCAGACATAATGGCATGATCAACTTTCTCGACATGCGGACAAGAAATTCACGTGAGCCAAGCCCTCCTAGTACGTACCGGTAGTCACCATCTTCAACCCTCGTACCAGATATTTTGGTTTAAAGGGTGGATCCGTAGGAATCACTAACATGATCATTGAACAAGTTAAAGATTTATGCGATCCAAAAATTTCATGGTATAAAAAATATTTTCACAGGATAGACTATATAATTAAATAGGCCTTATTTGGCAATTAGTGAATTGTATTAATTATTAATTGATTTTATCAGCTATTAATTAATAGCTGATTAATATAGCTGATTTGACCATCAAATAATATCAGTTAATTATTTAAAGATATTTAATAAAATTAGCTATTTAATATTAATCGTTTATGTGTAAAAAGACTTATGAGGGCATGCTTAAAAAAAGGACATAAGTATTAGCTATTTATATCATAGTATTTATCTGAATATTAATTTAGATAGAGCAAAAGAAGTCAACAATTTCATTTTTTCTAATATCTTTCATCGAACCTTAAGAGCACTAAAAGCTCTCTTAATGCAATTTCTCAATAAAGAATGAGCTTAATTAAAAACTTCTCGAGATTCTCTTAAATTTGCACCACAAAGGATCAATTGAAGAATTTTAGAGATCACTAAAATGCCGCTAAAAATAAACTTGAGATGATTAGATTACACTACTAGGACTTTTTCCTCAAATGCAGCACCATCGAACTTAATATGAAATTGAATATGTGAAAATGATATTAATTTAATTTATAATTTATGGAAATATAATTTTTTGTTCCTTATGTTAAAAATTGAAACTATATTTTTAAATATATTAATTAAAATAAAATTATTGTGAAAAATTTTGTCTCTATTAATCTCTTAAAATTTAAACTTAGATAAAAATAATTAATTTAAATTTGAAATATTAATTTTACATTAAATTGAATTAAATTAAACACAATATATAAGTGATAATAATATCATATACTAAATATTGATATAAAAGGGAACCTAAATATCAAATATATACAAAAGTAATTAATGTAATATAATTAGAGATAACAAATTTTTAATTTTTTGAAATATTTAATTAATATTAAATATTTTAAAATTTTAATTTAGTGATTAACTTTTTAAATGTTGTATAAATTAAGTCAAATTTATATTTGTATATCTATCTCTATCTTTATCTATCTCTAATTTATAATAACTTTTGGATATAATAATCTTTTTGTCCCTTAATTTCTCATTCGTCGAAGAAAAAAGTTCTTTATAGTAGCGTTTTCAAAATCAACAAATTGGTTTCAATCTGCTAATCCAATTAACTGATTACTAGACATAATTATCATCCTTTTGACATCATTAAAAAGACTGATAATAAGTCATTTACTAAAAGGTTATAGGCTAAGAACATTAGACTCCAACCTGGCACCTGCGTCAACTCAATACTTGTTGGTACTTCTATAATCTATTCTATCCATGTCCTTGCTAAATCTCATTAATGGAATTAATTGCTAATTTTTTTTCTTATGTGCCAAGGTTTATACGATCAAATCTTATATGCTCAAAATCCTGTGCTAATCCTATTTCAGACAATCTCATCTATATAAATACGTGAGATTAAGAAAAATGTGTAGATAAGATTGTTTAGAACAACCTTTGCACATAATTATGGCACAAGGTTTATTGGCTATGCATGCCACCATCACTATCACCATGACAAGATTTCCATGATAAGTTCATAAAACCACAATCTATTGCTTTCCAGCATATGTGATGGGTGGCGACAGAACGATCTATTATTATGCCACATCTGTGCAATACTTTCCTTTTTCTTTAAACAAATAAATGTATTTAACTTGACTTGATTTCACATGAAGTCTGTCCTACCATAATTAGTCTCAATCATCACTTGCTGCTAGTGCTGCCGTACTTGGGACTCTTATGGTCAAGAAACCGTGCATATCTACAGTAGTAATGAAAAGAACTTTAATACCGGAAGATAAGTGGACCCTGATGAGAAAGTTCGCTCGATGGTTGAGGCTAAGGTATTGATGATTACGAAAGTTGTTTGATATTTTGGCTTGTAACAGAATGAAATGGAACAACAACGTAGATTTAGATGCTTCTTTGTTGGTCTAGCAAGAATTTTATCTTGTGAAATTTTCATGGTTGCAGCCTTTACTATCCACTGCATTTGATCGAAATCTTGAAGATTAAAAATTTTAGACTTGCGTTCCAAAAAGAAAACATAAGCGTTGTCCTGAGACCTGGCTGTCCCTTGAATGTGATAAGAAGACTAAACAGAACGCACAGATTATTGTCACAAGCCCCATCACATGCAAACCCATAAAATTGTTAACTGGGTCAAACAATAGTAAGCTGTTGTCTGAAAATTGCGTTGAATGACAGCAGCAGCGATATGATGTGTGCTGGAGCATACTTCCAGCCTTTTCTTTCATTAGGTGTATCTTTTAATGAAAGACAAAGACTCGTGAAGTTCACACGAACTTGACCCCATCACAACCAAACTTACCGAGGATACGTGTAACAAGAGATGATGCAACGCATGGCTTCAAAGAACATACATCACCTGCTTGTTTCATCCGAATAAATTGTGTTGCATGCTTACACGATAAAGCAGGCTGGCATTTGATTGGTTGCATGTAAAATAATGACTGGTGGTTGGGTTATTCTTCAACACATACGGCTAGTTCATCAAAGGCTGCTTGGTATATAAGTCATAAATGTATGCACCTAACAAGGCTAAGATCTTCAACTATGGATTTGGTAGGCTTGGACGGATTCTGTCAATTTTGCGATAAATACAGGAACTGCTAAGGTTTTCAATAAGCACCAAACGCACTATTTTTCCTTTCTGCAAATCATCCTCTCTTCTGTATACATATGAGATTTTGAAAGCCTTTTTTTTAGTTCAGCCTTTGTACTTGTAAACATTCTCCACATATTAGTAAAAGTGCTAACTCTCCGGCAGTGGACGTAGGTCACATTGACCGAACCACGTAAATCTTTGTGTCTTCTCCCATTTGTTTTTGCTATCTTTATTTTCGTTATTATTTGTCGGGCTATTAAATTTAACCGGAATCCGATCCGAAGGGCATTTTATCTTAACAAACTGGTATCAGAGTTTCTCTTTTCGATCTAACTTACCGTATGCTCTGTGGTTGCCACGAAGGTGGACCCTCCACATCAGAAAGTAACTTAGATTTTTATTGTGAGTCTAAACGGGGCCCACTAACTTGGTTTTATCTTATGGGACCCACTTTCTCGGATTTGTCTTGCGGGGCCTACTGCCTTGGTTTTGTAAACAAAAGCTTTGCTTGTAGGGCCACGTCCCGACTTTTGCCTATGGGGCCCGCTTCGGTGCTTTTGTGGGGTCAGCTGTTCCAGCTTCTTGTGTGGGGCCCACCTGAAGAAAAATAGTCCGAATATCAATTTTTGGCCATTATGACGATAACGAAGACCTCTATTGAAAAGTTTGACCGAAGCATTAACTTCGGTACGTGGCAGCTTAAAATGCAAGTCATTTTAATACAGGATGGATGTGAGATTGCACTTGACGGAGTGGAGAAAAAGCTAGCAGATATGGCGTCAGATATATTCACGGATCTAGATAAAAAAGCTAGATCTGCCATCATATTGAATCTCTCCGATGAGGTTTTGCAGGAGGTTGCTGGTGAAAACACAGCTAAAGGTATGTGGGACAAATTGAAAGCTATGTACATGAAGAAGACAGTGGAGAATCGGCTTTATTTGAAACAAAAGTTGTACATGTTGAGGATGATAGAAGGTACATCTATTCTTTCACATCTGGATAAATTTGATTCTCTTATTTTGGATTTGAAGAATGTAGATGTGAAAATTGAGGATGAAGATCAAGCCATATTATTGTTATGTTCCGTTCCCCAGTCCTTTAAATATTTTCGTGACACTATGATTTATAGGAAAGAAAGTCTCATATAATAGTGTTAAGTCTGTATTAAAGTCAAAAGAGCAAATTGATAGGGACATCACTGGGGAGCTAGTGGAAGTCAGGCAGAGGGACTATTCGTATGGGGTAGATCTGAAAATAGAGATTTTGAAAGAAGTAGATCCAAAGGCAAGTCAAAATCCATACATAAAAATAAAATTTGTAATTATTGCAAGAAAAAGGGGCATATAAAGGTTGATAGCTATAAATTGAAATATAAGGAGAAAAATAAAGTTGAGCATAATAACAGCAACACAGTCGAGGCTAGTGTAGCAGTAGATGAGAATGGGGAAATTATCTTTATAGCCACAGAAGATAAAGTTATGTCTAATAAGGAGTGGATTTTATATTCAGGTTGTTCTTATCACATGAGTCCTGATAGAGAGTGTTTTTCCACTTATGATTTATTGAATGGTGGAATTGTTTTGATGGGTAATAATGCTACCTATAAAGTTGTTGGTAAAGGCACAATCCGGATCAAAATGCATGATGGTATCATTAGAACACTCACTGATGTTAGACATGTTCTTGATTTGAAGAAAAATATCATCTCTTTAGGCACTCTCGATTCTCAAGGGTGTAAGTTCTCAGTTGAAGGTGGAGTTTTGAAAATTTCTAAAGGTACTCTTGTACTGATGAAAGCTTGCAGGTCTGATAGTTTGTATGTTTTGCAAGGATCTACAATAACAGGTGTTGCGGCAATCTTTACTAATGGTGACATTACCAATTTGTGGCACATGTGTTTAGGACATATAGGTGAGAAAGGTTTAATGTTGTTAAGCAAGAGATGCCTACTTTGTGGTCAAAGTACTGGTAAGATGGACTTTTGTGAGCATTGTACCTTTGGGAAGTAGAAACGAGTCAGTTTCAATTCTCTAGTTATTCACAAAACTAAAGGTACTTTGGATTATATTCATTCTGATCTTTGGGGGCCCTCTCGTGTTCCATCTAAAGGTAGTGCCCGGTATATGTTGACTTTTATTGATGATTATTCAAGAAAGGTTTGGGTGTATTTCTTGAAACATAAAAATGATGTTTTCTTAACCTTTAAGCAATAGAAAGTTTTGATTGAAAAGCAAACAGGAAAACATGTTAAGCGGCTACGGATAAATAATGGTTTGGAATTTTGTGGAGGTAAATTCAATGAATTTTGCAAGAATGAAGGAATTGCTAGGCATCACACTATCAAAATGACTCTGCAACAAAATGGAGTTGCCGAGCGCATGAACTGGACTCTTTAGGAAAGGGCTCGGTGTACGATCTTTAATGCAGGGTTGACACTTGATTTTTGAGCAGAAGTCATTGCTACAACTTGCTACATCGTCAACTGTTGCCCTTGTGCTCCTTTTAATTTCAAGACTCCAAAGGAAGTTTGGTCAGATACTCCTGTTGATTACTCTACTTTAAGAATATTTGGGTGTCCAGCATATATGTATATAAATGAGGGAAAGTTAGAGCCTAGGGCTAAGAAATGTATTTTCCTTGGTTATTCTTCAGGGGTGAAAGGATATCGTTTGTGGTGTCCTGATCCCAAGTCACCTAAATTTGTAATTAGTAGGGATGTTACATTTGATGAATCCTCTATGTTGTATCTTAAAAAAGAGTCTTGTAATCCTTGTAATTTAGAAAAAGAGGATAGTACACAGAAACAGGTGGAGTTAGAGATTGGTTGTTCAGGTCCTTCACAGACGTCTTCTACACATCAGACATATCAAGCTGATGAACCAGATCCTGATCATGTTCAAGATGAACTAGGAGAAGAAGAACATTCCATAGCCAGAGACAGACCAAGACGAGAGATTCGACCACCACAGAGTTATGCAAATTTAGTTGCATATGCTTTATCAGTCTTATAGGAAACAGGTGGAGACAATGAACCTTCCACATATACGGAGGCAGTTTCAAATGTTGATGCCGATAAGTAGGTGATGACTATGAATGAAGAAATAGAATCTTTGCACAAGAATGATACTAAGGTTCTGGTGAAGTCGCCAAAGGGTAAGAAAATTGTTAGCTACAAATGGGTCTTCAAAAGAAAAGAAGGTACTTCAGGTATTAAAAATGCAAGGTATAAGGCACGCTTAGTTGCAAAGGGCTACTGTTGGCCCCCGAATTTTTTTTATATTGAAATTAAGCATGATTGATTGAACCCAAGTTTGCTATATTATTTATTGACATTTTCATGGTTTTTGTTATACTTTTCGACTCCTTTTGTTTGATATTGTGCTTAATTTAATCCCTTATGGTGAGCTTATGTTTTATGCAATTTGTTAGTAAAATTGTTGCAAATTGACATTAATTACATTATAATTTTTCTAAGGACAATTAATACTGCAAATAGTTATTTTATATTGTAAGAAAAAAAGGAGTCAAAAGGATCAGAGAAAGTCAACAGGATGTGAGCTCCTCCACGGACATCGCGGCACATCGAGAAGAAGGCACGTGTCGGAACCCCGTTCCCGGAGCCCAACGGTCTCGAGACAATGAGCCTTGCTGTAACCCATTCCCGAGACATGAGCCTTACTGAAGACCTAAAACTGACATTTGCTGCTAAACCACGTTGGTGGTGAGCGTACACTGATCAAACCTTAATCCCAAAACTGTTCTTGAAACAAACCAAAAACAAAAGGAAACAACTTTCCCAAATACAAGTCGACTTACACTGACAGACAAGTCGA
>JANZLC010000006.1:19582947-19597645 GCA_026413385.1 Erythroxylum gracilipes
TTTCATTCCTTCTTTCTTTTGTTCTGTTTTTTGTTTTGCAAAATAGTAGTCATGTTGCGCTACAATTATCCAACAAAAGAGAGAGTTATTTCACCCTAACAAGTAAAAGGAAAGGGAAAGATTCATTTCCCAAGTAAAAAGATTCAAATGTTCACATGGACGCTTCCTAGAAAGTGTATGCTACAGTTACATTACTCCCTCGGAGCCAGCCGAATCAAGAAGTGCTGCCTTGATCTGCTCTGGTAAAATATCATGTCCTTCCCTGCATTGCTGATAAAGAATAAAAGAAAGCACTTCAATGGATAACAGTATTATCAAAATGAAAAATCTGTGAAACTCTCAGAAGGAGGGCCTCACTCGAGAATTACAGCCTGTAGACTGCAAGATGATTGTTATTACCTAGAATACTAAATACCTTAAAACTATTATCATCAGTCCATGATGAACACGAATAGTAGTATACTGCAAGATGATTGTAATAATTGTCGTCAAAGTCAAGATTGTTACTTAAGAGCTTGGTTTAAGACCTTCACAAACAAAAAAATAAGAAGAAATAAATAATCTGTTTCCGTTTGAGTAAAATAATCATCCAAGCCAAAACATCTCTTGTTGCAAGAGACACCAACAGATGAAGATGGAGACTGAAAAATCTAAATAAATTTCCTTGGTTTGTGATATTGTCAAGCAAGCAACGAGCAGGGAAACAGTCACGTGATGATATAAGATGCAAATAGTGATACCATAGCAAACAGAAGAAATGGGGGGAAAAAAAAGTACCTCAGCATGGAACACATCCAAGGCAAAACCATTGAAACAGCTGATGACAGCTTGCTGAATGTCCAACCCAAGGTTGTCCAGAGCCCTGATGGTAGAGAGCAAGAGACCTGGTCTACGGGAAATGAACATGTGAATATTAACAACCCTTCCTTCCCTCACCCTAACTTCCACCTGCAAAACTCCAACATTTTCATTTAATTATCAAGCACGCTAGAACGTGCAGACATGAGAGTCTATATTTTGTTATGTCAAACAACTCGTTATATACAACTGCTCATATCGAGAGGGAAATGCCGGGGACTAAATCCGCACCTATGTTTTACGTTCAACACTATTCTTTCACTCAGAGAAGTTACTGTGAAGTAAATAGCAACGTATAGTTCAGGGGATGCCAAAGGAAACCCAATGAGATCACAACTATGACACCACATGGTCGAGACTGACAATAAAGGTTGTGCATTCCATGCAAAATCCAGTCACTTTTTGTAAAACTGATGGGCACCTATACAATTTATTCCATGGTGCTCATAAATAAGGAAAAGTGAAACCAATTATCAAAGATGGCAAAGACTTAATGGAAAAAGTGAATGGTTAGTTGTGATATTTCACCCCAGGTTCATGCATGACTGAGATGTATAGTATGGCATAGTGTTTCCAAAAATATTTTCAGAAGAAAATGATTATTCTGTAAATTAAATACAGGTACCCTGAAGTAAAAGCGAGGCAAATGTTGGACCTCTGCTGCAATTTATAGTACTTTCTATAATCATAATCAGGATACAAACTTGCGGTGAAGCAAAGTTGACGGTGTGATTCTCAGATTTTACACGTCCAAGTAAATGTCATCATTAAGTAATTGTTGTGGGAACATCAAAAAGATCCAGGCTCCAGCAAGCCAACAGGAAATGAAAAAACCAATATATATGTTGAAAATAAACCTCTGATAGCCTAAAGATGATAGAATTACCCTTGCAGGTTGGTTTATGGGGCTCGGCAACATGCTTGGGCATAGCTCTTCCTTCACGCGGCGGGGAAGGGTGGCAGGTGGGTGGAAGCTTGTAGATGGAGTTGACAAAGAGCCAGGAGGAGCCGACTCTAATTCATTGTGAAGATCATTGATCCTCTGCAGAAGCTCCTTCAAGTAATCGATGGCATCACCAAGTATTGAAGCTCTATCCATCTGAAAATTATTATTGCTGAATGAAGGAAAGGTGTGGCGATAAACCCTTGAAGGACCTAAAATTAAGCCCTTACAAGTCTACAAACAGTCGATTATTCATTGTGTTATTTGTCATTGTACCCCACATTAGAGGATACCTGAATCAAAATTCCAGACATACGTGCTATATGCATTATTCAAAGAGCTGCACACTTGATAAATAAAGAGGCAAACACCAAAAAAGAAAAAAAAGAAGAAGAGAAGAAATGCAATTTGGGGCAAGAGCCACATACGCAAAATCTAAAGTGAACCATGGAACCAAGCAAAGCAAAATAAGAGGGAATTGAAAAAACTAGAGCCCCTCAAGAGAATCTAAGTGAAAAGGCAGACATAGAGAGCCAAAATTAGGGTAAATTTTCAAGTAAAACAAGAATGGCTCACTAGCTACACTACCTTGCTAATTTTTGGTACAACAGATCTAAGCATGTAGAGCCTATCATTAAGCTTCTTTCTTCTCCTTCTCTCGGCCATCAAATTCTTTGCTGGCAACCCCTTCCTTTTACCCCTCTGCTCCTTGCTACCACCACATCCTCCAGTCACAGTACTATTAGCATTTGAGTTACTTCCTCCATTATTCTTCATACTCTCCTCCAATTTACCGTCACCATTATGCTCGTCAGAATCATAGTTAAGACCTGATACATCAAAACTAGCTTCCTCAATTTCACCTCTCTCACTTTTCCTTCTTTTCCTCTCCGTTTCTCCCCAGTTCCCTTCAATCACTCCACTGTATCTCATCCCTGACATCTCCAAATTACCCAATTTATCATCGCTTTGCCTTAACATTGCTAGTTTTTGAAACAGAGTTGGCTGTGAACTCAATGGAGATAAAACTTCTAGTGGCCTCAAAACCTTAGCTCTGTTTGCAAGCAGAGCAATCCCGTAAGGACCATCAAAACCCTCAAATCCCAGATTTCTAAACCCGCCATCACCACCACAAACCATAGCAGCATTATCTGGCAGTGGTAGCAACTGGGTGGAATGAAACTCAGGCCCCTTATAATCCATCATGCTAGAAACTTGACTAGTCTGAAACTGGCCAAGAAAAGCGTTTTCGCACCCCAAATCGAGACCATTGTCAAAAGGGTTCGCGACGTTAAGCAAAGGAGAGAAACAGGGTTTTGTGGGCAAGAAAGGTTGGTACTGTGAGGGGTCAAGAGCAAAGGGCCGTGAAGGGGAGCAAGAAGAGGAAGAGTCAATATGCTGCAAGACAAGATTTTCCGATGCTGGATAAGTAGTACAAAAACTAGAAAGGTCTCTGATTTCTTGGTGATGGTGAATGAAGTTGAATTCCTGACAAGGAGGTGGGTTCATAGCTGTTGAACCCGTGTACCAGTCAGTTTCAAGCATGGATTTGAAGGATGAGAAGGTACCATTAATGCCTAAATCATTTTCTTTGAGCTCCATCTTGTCACTCAGTTGTCCTTCTTCACGAAATTTGTCACTAGTTCTGGTCCAAGAAGAAACAGTGTTTTCTTCTTCTTCTACTGCTTCCACTGTGTCCTCTTCTTGTATCCAAACAACATTATTTCCCAGAACCATAGCTGTTTTCAGAAATAAAGAGGGACCGTTACGGAGGCAGCTTGGATAGGAGTGGCGTCATGCGCCTTTAGACTAAAGAACAGACCTGAAATATCATGATTAGCAGTTGCTTGCTGTAGCTGTAGCTGTAACTGTAACTCTTGGATCAGCAACAAAAGGTTTTGAACGTTACGTAAATCTATTGTTTGAGCAACAATCAATCTTATTGTATTTTCTCCTCTCGGCCTAGTTGGAAGTTGGTAGCCTATTGTGTAGTACGTGGCAGGTTGTTTGGTTAGGGTTATATTGGTAAAATTTGTATCAGGAGTTTTTTTTTTTTGTTTTTCTTAGATTTTTTCTTAAAACTAAAAAGTTAGTTTGTTATTTTAAAACTAGCTTTTTAAAAGAATTTTATACTGTTTAGTAACATAAAAATAAAAAGTAATATTAATTTTAACTATATTTTATTTTGTAATAAAAATTATATATATAATATTATTTAAAGTGTATTAAACAATATACAAAGCACAATATATTAATTATTATATAATTTTAAACCATATGAAACATAAATGAAAAATATATCTAACCAAATCTTTTAGAGATAATGAGTTTGCAAGATGAACGTGAAGATGAGTTTGTGAGTATTGTGGGAATTATTTGTAAAGCATAAAAATAAAAAGGACTAAAAATAGGCTCATTAATCGATCTAAAAAATCTATCCGAAAAAGCTATTTGAAAAGTTTTTTTTTGAAACTCCAAAATTAAACTTTTTAAAAAGTTATATTTTGATTACTAAAAAAGTTATATTTATTTGTTTTATTTATTTATTTTACAGCCAAATAACTATTTTTTAAAAAATACTTTTGTTATGGAGAAAAGTACTTATTGACTTTCTAAAAGTCCATCTAAAGGTAGTTTTTTTTTGTATTTATTTCTTAAATATGAACTTCATATTTCAGATACATTAATTGTCGATTAGTATATTTCTATGAATGTCTAGTCTTTCATTCAATTAAATCACATAAAAGTTATGGAGACTTACGCTCAATTTTATTTTTAAGAAAAGGATTCTGGCATATACGTGCATTGAATTGGTAATTATTATCTGGGCTGGGGACAACATATTGGAAAAGTATATTTTGAATTCAAACCAACTCTACAGGATAGATTGTATCAACATGAATGGGGAACCATTTCTTACTCTCACTTCCATTTACGTTTTAAAGAAAAGTATTCGACGAATAGCACGCGTGAGGATTTGGTCAGAATTAACTTGCACGCAGTGTTCACACAAAGACTGCGTTCAGTTCAATGCATTAAGGAAGTAGAGAGCAGCGGCAGCTTCAAACTTAGGAACTACTATGTTGGAATTTTGAAAGAGAAAGGAAAAACCCATTTTCCATTCGCCATGCACGTACAACTGGAAAAACAACACATGAGCTTGGAATAAATTATGGTCCAAGCTTCTCGTGACTTCAACACCCTTTTCCTTTTCATCGCCATCTATCTCTCCCTACTTTTCAATTCCCTCTTGTTCAAAACTCCTCTTCTTCCTATATTTGTTTACGCTTGTCCCAATCCCTTCTTTTATGATATCACGAGCAACAACGTATTCATATATGATAAGATAAACTAAGACAGTTTGATATTAGTAAATATAATTTCTTCCAGACTACATCATAAAAGAGATACAAGACAGAATTTCTTCATTGCCCTATTGATAATTTTATTGACTCATTAGTTCTAATATTAGGTCGATAGAATCGTTGTAACTGTATAGTATAAAATGCAAATTATCACTTACTAAATATTTGGTCACGTCTCTTAAGTCCAAACCAGTTTGATTGAACTCACTTAAATTTTATTATTGAGTTAAGGTTTACAACCTATGAATTATGGTTTTCTCTTTATTTAGAAATCTTCTTAAATTCAACTCTATGAATAACAACAATCCAGTGAAGGTTCTCTAGATATGCAAGATTTTGGGAGCTCCAATAATACACAGTCTTACCTATAACTAGTAGAGAAGTTATTTTCAACAAACCTATATAAAAATAAATTATTAATTATTAAAAACAAAATAGACATAAAAGATAATAATAAAATAAATAAATAAATATGTATAACTAAAAATATAAAAATAAGTAATACAATAAATATAGAATAAGGTAAAGAATAAAAATAAAATAAGTAAATAAATACCTAATCAGGAAAGAAGGCAAGTAAATAAACAAATCAAACAAAAGACAAGTCAATAAACAAATCAAATAAGTTATTACAAGAAAATATTAAAGTTAACTAACTAAGAGAGAAGTACTATATATTAAATATTTAAGCTAAATATAAGGCATAAGACTCAAAAGAAAAAATTTAAAAGATCTATAAGAAAGAGAAGGATCTCATTATATGAAATCCTTTACCTATATAACCTAGTATGTCAAAGTTTTATATTGACGACCATGTCTTTGATAAGTTCTATCAGAGTCATATCATTCTTGATCACCTCCTCCTAGTTCTTCTTAAGTCATCCTTTTTTTTATTACAATCTTTAAGTACAATCTTTTCACATCTTCTAATTGGAGCATTAGGGTGTCTTCTATAATATGTTTAAACCACCTATGCCTTGTTTCTCTTAATTTTTCATTAATATTAGCTACTTTTAATTTGTCTCATACCATTACATTCATATTCTTATCTCTTTTATTAAGTTTGCACGTCCAACAAAACATCATCATCTGCACTATCATTAATTTATAACTATGCACGTATTTGATGGGCTAACACTTTGTTCTATAGAGTATGGCTAGCTTTCATAAGTTTATTGGATGCACAGGGCTCCTACTAATAGGAATCCTCATAATCACAGTCAGGAAGTTAATTAAGGATAGTGTTGAGCAAGTTCCTATGGAAAGTTTCTCCACTGATTCCCTTTTATCTATATACCAAATTTTGCATTATTTGTGATTTGATCTAAACCCTCTTGCATATTCTATGAGCCATTCAAAAATCTAATGTTTGATCAATTGTCATGGTGAATGGAGGCAAGTTTTTCATAACCTATCTCGCAAACTATATGTGAAATAGAGCTTCTTTCATTGAACAATTTGGTTAAGAAATATGACTTGCCTAGTTTTTCCTAGAGCTCCTAAAAGTTATTTCCTTTTAAATAATACACATGGATCCATTACACCTATAATGATTCTTTGTGTCTAAGGATTGTCCAAATTCCCTTTCTTATTGAAACTTTATTATATAGCTTAATAGGCAACACTTCCAGTCCACCCTTCTCTTTATCTTTGCAAACTTATTTCCATCATACTTTAGCTTTAAACCTTTTGTTATTGGTGCTAGACCACATAAATTTTCTCATTATTTTCTCCAATGTTTTAACCAGACCTTTAGTAAATCAAAAATGGGAGCTTTAATAAATGTGCATTAAGTTAATTATTGAATCAATCAGTAAAAGTCTACCTACTAGGGATAGATGTTGGTTACTCTAAGAGTTGATTATAGATCTTTTCTATCAAAGGTAGGCATTCCTTGTAAAAATAATCTTCTTAAGGTGATAGTCAAGGCCAAGTAGACAAAAAGTGGGTGTTTAATCTGTATTCTAATTATTGTAGCTAACCAAGGAGTAAAAAGTTGAGCACTCTTCAATAAAATGAGTAAGCTTTTATTATTTTTTATAGATAGTTCAAAAATATCTTTAAAAGTTTACGAGATTTGCATTATTAGAAAACATTTTTCATTTGCTTTTTTAAGTAACAAAACATCATTAAAAAAAGACGATGGGATTGAAGAGTAGGATATGGGGATATACTATGGTTCAAGAGCCTAAAAAGGACCTCCATACATAGTACAAAAATATAAGTGGATATAAGATATCCTTATCTTATGCCTTTCTTACCTTGGAACCATTTAGAAGGTTCCCTATTCACTGGGACTAAATATGATGTAGTAAAGAACATTCTCAACTAGTTCCTAAAGTTTATACGAAAATTAAACACATTAAATACTTGCTCAATAAAACCCCAACTCAATGAATCAAAAGTCTTATGAAGATCAATTTTAATTGCACAATTAGTTGGTAAACTCCTTTTTGAGTAGCCTCTTAGTAATTCTCGATATATAAAAATATTTCTCTAATATGGTGCCCTTCTAAGAAAGCAACTTAAGATGGATTAATCACCAACTTTAATACTTTCTTTAGCCTTTTAGCAATTAACTTAACAATGATTTATAATAAAAATCATAGCAAGAAATAATTCTAAAATCACTAAAAGAGTTAGCATTATATGTTTTCAAAACCAAAAAAATGAAGGTCTTATTGATAGCTTTAAAAAGCTTACTAGACTAAATATTTCCAAAATTTCCCTTTTAACCATTTCTTTAATTTCAAACCATGCCTTTTGATAAAAGTTCCCATTTTATCAATATGGTCCAAGGGATTTTTTTAGCTTGTATTTTAAAGACTACTTGTTTAATTTCCATTTCTTAAAAAGGTGAGACTAGGAATTGGTTCACTTCACTTGAGAACTGGTTTGAAATAAACGATCTCAGCACTTGCATATTTGAGTTAGTCACAACCTATTCACCTAAGATATTCTTGAAGTATGAGTAATATATATCCTTTACATGATCTTGAGAATTAATTTGATTACTAGATTAATCTAAGATATAGTTGATGATGTTGCTGTTTCTTTTTGACAAGATTGAGCTGAAGAAGAATTGTAAACTTCCATCCCCTTCACACATCTAGGATATCTTATCGCATTGTCCTAATCACCACTCATCCCTTGGATGATCATATTTAATATTCTAAATATTCCCTGAGATTCCCTTTACCTACTTTACTTGTAATAGTGTATCAAAACTAATATTCTTTTTCAATTCCTTTAATTCTTCCTTAACATATTCAAGTTTCTTAATATATGTAAAAGCTTCAAAACCCTATACCTCTTCTCTCTTCCTTTTATAAATTTCTATAAGAAACCTTCATAATTCGCTAAATAATCATTGAATATGAAAAGGAATTTCCTTATTACCCTTTCAAAGATTCTCTCTATCATTATGGGAGCATGATGTGAAACGTTAGGAATTGGGAATACAACTATACTTTCCAGACAGTTCTTCATCCACTCCTCATCATTCAGAACTCTACCTAGCTTCTTCCTAAGATGCTTATTACTTGTTTGTTTGTTACTCCATGTATAAAAATTTCCCTCTATACTTAGGTTTGTAACTCCTAATTTTTTAACACATTCCCTAAAATCTCTAGAGAAATTCCTAATGCTTATGTTTCCTTAATCTTTAGACCAATATAATGTGCAATTAAAATCTCTCATAAGCATCCAAGGGTCTTAGACGTTAGTTCTTATTTGAAGTAAATGGTTTCATATCTCCCCCTCTGGAACATGAAATTTTAACCATAAAAAACTTTATATCTAGGATTTTTTTTCCTCTTTCCAAAACCTAATTCTAAAGTATCTATATTGGGAGCTAGAATTAAATACTTATAGTTTGACCGTCCTTTTTATAAAAAATGATAACCACTCTACCATAATGATGATAACATGGTTTGATACAAAAGACCATCATGATATGTTCATCTTGAGCTTCAAAATTTTTTCCTAGACTAATTTTGTTTCAAAAAATCCCTTTACTACTATGCTATTATTATACAAGAAATTGATTAAAGCTTTTTTTTTATGGGGGACATTAACGCCCCTGATATTCCACATTACTATATTAATTAGAAATTGTTTTTAATGTAAGAATTACCCTTCTTTCTACTCCCTTTTACCTTTCTTTTGTGCATTCCTAAAATCTGACTTCCTTCATAACATCTTTATTTGGAGTGCCTAATATCATACTTCCTTTTCATATTTTTATAATAGGAACAACGTTTGGTAATTCTTTCCCATTTTTTACCCTAACACATAACTTAGTGTACCTAATTCTTCTTATATGAGTTGTCATCTCATCTATAAAAATAGGAGCACCCATATAATTGACTAATGCACTAAGTCCCCTTATCGACCAATACTTTAGTGGCACCCTATATAGATTTATCTACTCTAGAATATGGTCATGGGTGATGCTTTTCATCTTCAGTTCTTATTTCCATGGTTGAAGGAATAAAGGCTGGTTTCAAATGTGCTAAGGCCCAACTTCCATTACTTATTTAGCATTTTTTCTTACTTGTAAACTTAAAAAGTAGCAAATTGTCTTTTAAAAGCAAAACTTCTGACAATCCCCTATTTCTCTAAGCTTTCATTACTTATTTCTTCACTATAGGAAAATTTACCCTCTTCTCATATAAGAAACCTACTAACATCGATATTTAGATCTTTGCATCATCTTTGAGAATCAAGATATTAGGTGCCACCAAACTTCTACCATCTTTTACTACTAATGGGGAGCATTGCAAAACTTTACTACTCTCTTCACCCAGAACTTACTTCCAGCTTAATGTCAGGTTAATTAAGAAAGGTCCCTTGTTACCTGAGGAAGTAACTACTAGGTTATGGCATGGTTTAGTTGGGTTAGGGGATGGTTTAACTGGCAACGGTGGAAAAGATATTGTGTCTTAGTTAATTAATAGGTTTTTTGTCTCCATTACTAGGGATGATGTCTAAAGGTGGTGCATAAGTCATTACTCAGTGTCAGTGCTAGTTAAAATTTTTTTAATCATATTGACCTATTGGATTCAATGTTAATGGAGACTAATTTTTATTCTTTATTGACTAACTAAATGCATTGAATAATTTTTAAAACATTTTTAGAAGTAAAGAATTTCATTGAATTATCCTAAAAGGGAGAGAGTTGACAAAGCTGCTAATTTACTAAACATCATAGAAGAGTTGTTACTAGCTATTTCAATTATCCAAATGCTAAATAACAAGTAATATAGGACATTCACAGAAGAATTCATCTTCCTAAAACTCTCTATTTTGTTATAGTTCAATAACTTTAACAAATATCTTGCCACTATGAGATAGTAACAAGTATCATCTCTATGATCTTACAAATAATCAACAACAAGAACAATTGATTTCTACATCTAACATTCATTGCCTATAAAACCAAGATATCTTGAGCCTCTTAGAATCTACATTTCAATCACTACTAGCAATGTAAGAGTTAATCTCCATACCTGTATAGGTAAACAACACCTAGATAAACAGAAGTCATCACATCCTCTGTATAGTTGATGAGCCATTGTATGCATCCTTATATTCCTTATCAATTGTAGTGATTGAAAATCCACTTGAATAGCTTGTCTTTGGAATACTTCTTCCTTTCATTCTATGTTATATATATGGCATATCTAAGAACAAACTTTAATACCATTAAATCCTCCTTTCTTAATTTTTTATTTTCCTTAGAAAACAAGCTAGCCATTCTTGTAAGCTAGATCTAGAAGGAAACATATTGTAAAGAAACTAAACTTAGTTCCAAATGTTAGAAGTTATCCTAAACTTGAAGAAGATATAAGCTATTGACTCAAATTAATTATTGCAAAAAGCACATGTTATAGAGAGATTTATGAAGTTCTTATGCCTAGAAATGGTGTTTAATCTTCCTCTCATTACCAGTTATAGTATGAATGAACCATAGGGTTAGCCCTTTTTACCTATACTAACTTATGCCAAATCATCCTAGGAGTATAAATCCTTAAAAATTAATTTCATGAAGAGTTTGTAAATTCATTAGATGAATGATAATTCCATTTAATAATGTCCTCTTAATTGGAATTAAGACTAAAATTAAGGATATGCTCCTTAGCACTTGATATAAGTAATAACTCTAAGTTTATTTGAGCACTATTCAAAACCTGAATCATTAAGGCTTCATCTAGAATTATGTTTCCAAAGGGAGTTAGATTTGCACTACTACTTAAAGGCTCTAAACTTGACTAGTTATGATTCCATAAGAAAGTAAAGATTCCATTGCCTATCTTCGTAAAATTATATCTCCGTAAGTACATTATGGTAAAAGAGGAGTCTTATTTTAGTTGAATGGACCAGAAAATTATGTTGTTCAAGTAATACGAAGGTACGCACTTGAACTAGAAAGCTTATTTATCAAATAGGATTCTTCATATTCTTTTAATCATGAACACTTTGTTAGTTATTATAACTGGGATTATTCCCAATCCTCCTTCCTCACTAGGTAGGCAAGGTTCACTTAATTTCACCTAAGCTAATTTAGACTTTATATTGTCTCCAGCCCATAAGAATTGTCTCGTTAATCCTTTGATTTTCTTCACTATATTAATGGGACGTATAATATGTGAGGACTATTAAATATATAAGCTGCTATCCATTAAATAAATCAATTACACCCTTCCAACTATTGATAAATTCTTGTTGCTCTAGATTGAAAGTCTTCTTTAAATTTTCTCTATCAATGGTGACATTGGTCTCTTATAAGATATAGGAAATACCAAGTAAGTGAGAGGGGTAGTTTTCCTTACTTTCAGAGCAATTAAAGAAGTGAGCCAATAAGAGATATTCAAAGTACTTGTAGAAATAAGGATTTGGCTCCTATCATTATTAATTAAGAGTTTGAAATATCTCTAAAATTATTTAATGCAACCACTAAATCACTAACTGAATAAGTGTTAACCTTAGAGAAACGTATGAGATCATTTGTAAATAAAAGCTAATTATCTCTACCCTTTTACATTTTGAATGAAATTTGAAGTTTTCCTTTTGGTAAATGACTAACTTAATGAGTCCAGTTAAGAATTTAATGCTTAAAGCAAAGAGGTAAGGATAAAGGAGATCTCCTTGCATCATTCCTTTAGTACTTTTGAAGATATTAGTAAGTTCTTTATTAACTAGAATGATAGAGGAAACAATAGAGATGTGTTGATTAATCCAATTTGCAGACAAAGATGGAAATCCAAATGATCTTAAGAAAGGAAATGTGAAGTGGACCTATAAGTTATCAATGGAGCAAGAGTTGTTGCATTAGTTATAGGAACTTATAGTATAGCTTTACCTTCTAGCTATGAACTAGAACTAGATAATTGTTATTATATTCCAATTGTTACTAGAACCATCATTTCCATTTCTTATTTAGATTTGAATGGATTTGTCCTCATTATTAAAAATATGAGTTGTCTTTTTATAAAGATGATGTTTATTATGGATCTGGATTACTTATAAATAGTTTGTATGAATTAGATCTTTAAAGGCCAATCCTTAACATAAATAGAAAAAAAAGAAAGTTAAGTGACTAAAATATATCTTGTTTATGGCATTGTAAGTTAGGTCATATTAACAAAAATACAATCACGAAGTTAAATAAAGAAGGATATTTTTATCCTTTTATTTATGATTTGTATGAAACTTGTGAATCTTAATTGTTGGAAAAGACTATCAAACTACACTTTAGTAGAGAGGGAGAGCTTGATAGTGAGTTACTAGAGCTTATACATTTAAATGTATGTCATTCTATATCTACTCACACTAGAGGTGGATACTCATATTTCATTACATTCAAAAATGATCATCCATACATGGTTATGTGTATTTAATGAAACAAAAGTCTTAATTATTTGAAAAGTTTAAAGAATTTATAATTGAGGTTAAGAAACAAAGTGCTAAGAGTATTAAGACACTTGGATATAATCGAGGTGGTGAATACTTGGACCAAGAGTTTCTTAGTTACTTAAAAGAGAACATGTTTATCTCCTAATGGACTCCTTCTAGAACTCCATAACATAATGAAGTGTTTGAGAGGAGAAATTATACTCTATTAGATATTGTACATTCTATAATGAGTCATGTAGTCCTTCCTACCTCCTTTTAGGGATATGCCCTTAAAAGTGCAACCTACCTTTTAAATAGAGTTCCATCAAAATTGATAGATATGGAATGGTAGTAGACCAATGTTTTCACACTTAAAGACTTTGGGGATGTGATGTTTATATGAAGCATGCAACATTTGATAATCTTTAAGCTAAATCAAATAAATATAAATTTATGGGGGTATTATAAAGAGAGGATCATATACAAATTTTACCATCCTTTTGAGGAAAAGGCATTTACATCAAGACATGCTACATTCTTAAAAAGAGAATTTATTTTCAAGGAAAGTAGTGGGAGGGAGGTAGAACTTAGAGAAATTTAGAAATAATAAATTTGCTTATAGATGGAATATGAACCTCAAGTTAAAATATATGATGTGACCTATAGTTTGTGACACTGTAAGACCCTAAATTATACCCTAGTTGAAATGTTACATGTTCATAAAAGTAAGTGTGATAGGTGTTGAAATTGTGAATTGCATATGTTTTGAATTTTGGCCTGATCTTGAATTTTGGTTAATGGATCCTACTTAGTGAGTTGGAATTAATTGAGACCATTAGAAAATTGATGTATTAAAATGTACATTTGGACTAGGAAAAATTAGAATTACTAAGCCTATACTTTGAATGACATTTGGCAGCATTGGTTAAGTGACAAGTGTCTTAATTGAATTGTGACATTTGGTAGCCACACATGAAGACATATAGATGGCTTCATTGAAGGACAAGTAGCTTACCTTCATGTGTGACATGTGGCTTGATTAAATTAAGAACACCTAGCATTTAAAGAGTTAGGCAGGTGGTGAATCATCCTTCATTCTTGATGTTTCTGCCTTCTCTCTTCACTTTGCTCCTCACCATTGAAACCTCTCACTTCCTCTCAACTACTGGAGTTTTTACTTGATTTTGGGTCATCAACGCTTAAGAATCCTTGCATGATACTGCATCAAGAAAGCTACTTTATACTACCTTCTATGTTGTTATCATCTTAGTGTTAAGATCAACCTACATCTACCTTGATTTTAGAAGTGTGTTGGTTGCATAAAGGGCTGGATTACTTGGTTATTTGAAGAAGAAACTTGAACTTAATTTGTAAGGGAATTCTAAACTTAATAGCATGTATTAATACAAGGTTTATGATAAATGAATTAGCATGAAATATATGTTATGATGTTGATAATTGAGTGCTGGAAAATGATCCTTGTTTGGCAAATTATGTTTTGGCTTTGATATATGTAAGCTAATGATTTGTGAGTTGTTCAATCAATGATTTTTGAATTAGGTTTGGACATGAATTTAATAAGGGATTGAAGCATGAATAAGGTAGAATTGAAGTGAAATTGATGGACTTTGGTGAA
>JANZLC010000006.1:19610985-19631018 GCA_026413385.1 Erythroxylum gracilipes
AGAATTAAGGTGAAAGCTAGAAGTGAAATGAAAACAAAAATGAAGTTGAATATGTGTTGTAAGTTGATGAAGGATATGTACATACGTGTATATTCTGTTATTCGTATTCATGATTATTCATGGATTATGATTTCTTTATAGAGGACATTGATTTGAAATGAAGTTGAGAATGAGGAGTAAATGAAGTAGAAGAGGTGATTTTGGTATGAGTTGTGTAAGGAAAGATTTTGAAAAAAAGAGTTGTTCTGGAAAATATTCCTTGAGTATGCTTCAGTTTTTTAGCCACAACGTTTTCTCTAGTTGTCTAAACGAGATGATTCATGAGTTGGATTAAACTAGAGATATATGGCTATATTTTGTATAAAGACATCGAATTTCAATTCTGTCTCTAAGAGTCTCAAAATTTGTCATGAAGTGAAGAATGGGGTGTAGTATATTGGAGGATAATGTAAAAATTTGTGTTCTGACTTTGGGAGGAAATCTGGAATAATCTATATAGATTTTCTTCTGGTGAGTTGTAGATCTGTCTTTTGTCTTTCCAATGGTATATAGTATGGAATTTTTGGACATCTGAGCTGAAAGTTATGATCTTTATAAGTGGAGAAGTTCTGAAGCAAAAGTAAGACGAAAGGAAAGTAAGACAAAATTACTGTTCATCTTCTATCTTCTGTTCCACTTTTGATCCTTTGGATGATAGAATTTATCTTCGAAGTCTTCATGGAAGTTGTAGATCTACAAGTATTCTTTAAAATGGTCTAAGAATGACCTTAATCTGATATTTGTAAAGAAAGTTATACCCTTTTGATTGCTTCAGTCTTAGTTTGGCCAACTTCATCTTAGATGACGTCATCTTCGTCTTAGTGACATCATCTTCGTCTTAGTTTTGGCTAACTTCGTCTTAGTTTTGTTGATGTCATCTTCGTCTTAGTTTGACTTTTGCTTTATCTTAGTTTGACCTTTTTAGTTCCTTCTTCTGCCCCATTTTTGACCATTTTAGAGGTTGAATCTCACTTTGAGGCCATCACAAAATTTGTAGATCTTGAATTTCTCTTTCCACCCAGATAAAGAAAACCTTAATCTAATATCTGTAAGGAAAGTTATGATAATTTGCCCAACCTTGTTTTGTCTGATGATATCACTTCGTCTCAAAAATGACATTATATCGTCTGATCCATTTTCAACCCCTCTAATGAAATAATTTTCCTTTGACTTCTTCATAAGGGTTGTAGCTCTTGAATTATTCTTTTCAACCATATAAAGAATACCTTAATCCGATATCTTTAGGGAAAGTTACGGCAATTTTCCCAACCTTGTATCGTTTGATAATGTCATCTTCGTCTTAAAATGACGTCATATCGTCTGTTCCTATTTGTGACCCCTCAAATGATCAATTTTGTCTTCAAGGTATTCAGGAAAGTTGTAGAAACTAAAGTCTTCTTTCTAATCATACAAAGAACACCTTAATCATAAATTTCTACAGAAAGTTATAGCTGTTTCCCCGAAATAGGTTCAGTATAATTGAGGACAGAAACATGTTTGATTCTTTTGGCCATAACTTCTTCTCTAGACACCCGATTGACTTGATTCTTGAACCATTAGATTCGTAAGACTTTTCTATACATCTCCACCAAAAATCAAAGCTATCTAAAATGACTTATAAAATATTAAGTGAAAAAGGTGGGACGGATACAGTGAGTGTACTGTTAAGTATTATGAACTGGTGTTATTTCACTTAACATACTTCAGTGTTTTGATGATATCTTGATCTGTAAGAATCCAAATGTGATGATTTCTGATTTGTGGTAAACTAAAGACATAGAGCTACAAAGTATCTTAAGGAAGTGAATAGTAATTCAGTTCCTAAGACTTTCAAGTTTTGTGCGTAGTATACTGTTTTGGATAATAGCAGTCCAAAAATGTTTGAAGTATATCTTTTGAATCACTGAACCAAATTGAATGATTTCGGTAGCATTATAAAATTTAGACAATAGAGGATATTTTCTTCTAGAAACTCTTATGATAGAATGTTGAAGGATATTTTTGGCAAGACACTTAAGGTTAAAAGAACATAAGCCTATAAGGAAGGATAAGATGGACTTTTTAGACTCATTAAAGGCATAATTGGAAGAAGAAGTATTGTCTTGCTTATAAATAAAGGAGAAAACGTGAATGAGAAGATTCTAGAGAAGCAAAATGAATGGATGAGAAAAGAGATAAAAGAGAGAAAGCATGAAAAAGAAGGAAAGAGAGAAAGAAGAGAAAACAAGCTAGGGTTTTAATTTTCTTAGCCTTTAAGTGAAATTTTGAAGTTGTTCAAGAAGAGAAAAAGTAAGAGGAAGAGAAGAGCTTTCTTTTGAGCCAAAGATCTCTTCATTTGGTGAAGAATGAAGGTACGATCATTTTGAAACTTTTAGATTTTTGGAAGGATTCTAGCTTATGGAGTTTAGAAAATGTTTGGGTTTAAGTATTCTAGAACTAATTTTAGTGTTTGTGCTTTGGGGAATTTTCAATAGAAAATCCAATTGAGTGGAATTTTTGTTATTGTTTAAAGGGATCAAGAGGGACAAGAGGAACAAGAGAAAGAACCTTTGATACCTTAGGTTGTTTGCAAAAAGAAGAAGCATTTTCAGCAAGTCAAGTTTATAAGCAAGGAAATCAAGGTGGGTACATGTTTATAATAGAATCAATAAGCCACGACTGTTTTCTTTAAGTCAAAGAAGTTTTCTGATTTCAATTGCTTCATAAGTGTTGCATTTATTGTTATGAATGATTTGAAAAACCATTTTATGATTCGGTATATGAACTTTTTGATTCATGTCAAAATAAAGATGGAAATGCATTGAATCATTTTATGTTATGCCTTGAAAAATGTCATGGCATCTTGCATAAGTGATCAAGAGAAAGTATGAGCATTTAATAAAATGATTTGAGCATGATTATGTGCTTCTGTGGGCGAGAGTGGAACTATTCTGTTCGTCACGTGCACGTTGACAAAGCCTTCTCCCGGCTGCCCGCTTGTGGCATATGAGCTCCGATTTGGACTCATTATGTTCATGGGGTAAACTTTGCTTTCCTCATTCTGTTTCATGAAACCCTTGAACCATTGGTTGTGCATTGCACCTGTAAATTGTCAAGTTGATGCATTCATGTTTTATAAGTTGTGAATTTTGACTGCATGACAAGAATTTTGAAAGGCAAATATTTTTACGATGTAATAAGATATTTTCTGAAACAAGTAAAATGTTTTCAAGGCTTTTGCTTATTCATTTTTAATAAACTGTTACCCACGAGCTGTCAAGCTCACCCCCTCTCTGTCCCATCCTCAGGTTATAGCCAAGAGATTTTGAAGTGATCAAGAGCCTAAAGGAACTGCTACTTTGTATTTTTGTAATAAGCCAATGGTATGGCATTTGAGATGTAAACAATGTTTTCAAACTCTGTTGCTTGAGTAATGAAATGATAGATTTAAGTAGTTCAGTTATGTATGTATGTATGTTTACATTGATTTCGAGCAAGAGTTGTATTCTGGAATCAAGCAGGATCCAACATTAATGGTATCAGAGCAAGAAGAGATTACAAGGAACCACGCTCAAGTATGATGGTATTTTGTTAAGAGTTGGGTTCCAGAAATGGGATCCAACACAAATTGCATGTTATGAGTCTAGCATTTGAATAACTTATATACTAGTGGTAGTTAGTTTTTGAAACTTGAGCTATAAAATTTTCCACCATCATAAGTTCAACACAATACTACTACTCCTACTGCTGCTATTGTTGTTGCTAATACTAATCATGGTAGCTAACCACTAATCACGTCTTGAAGGAGGGAAATTATAGAGAAGTGAGGACATCAATGAACACTTCCCCAATGAAACCTCGATTTTGTTTAATCGCCTTGTGATACCATAGTACGCTGATATAGCAAATCATATTACATGTGTTATCCTTCCCCTAGATTTGTCTTATTAAAAACTGCAATGATTATTGTATAAGTGTACTCATTATTTATGGGATGAACCATTCCTTTACCGAACATGTGCTAATGGATTAATCAGAAAATGTGTTCCAGAGGAAGAAATGTTAAGACATACTAACACAATGTCATGAATCTATCTATATAGTGTATTATGAAGTGAACAAGACAGTAGCGTGAGTCTTGGGATATAGTTTTTATTGGCTGAACTTGTTCAAGGATGCTTGGGATTTTGTTGCATAATGTGATAGATACCAAAGAGTGGGGAACATCTCTAAGAGAGACGAAATGTCATTGTCTAACATTATGGAAGTGGAAGTGTTTGATGTGTGGGGACTAGACTTCATGGGACGGTTCTCATCCTCTATAGAGAACACATATATTTTAGTCAAAGTGGACTAAGTATCACGATGAGCTGAAGTAATGGTAACTTCGACCAATGATGGAAAGGCAGTGCAAAAAATTATTAAGAAATTATTCAATCGATTTGAAGTGCCACGAGCCATAATTAGTGATGGACGAGCATATTTTTACAATAAATCTTTCGATGCTCCTCTAATAAGATATGGAATCTACCATTGTGTTGCCACTCCGTACCACCTGTAAATAAGTGGACAAGTGGAGTTTGTTAACTGTGAGCTAAAAGAATATTGGAGAAGATAGTAAATAGTTCAAGAAAAGATTGGGCATTAAAGTTGGATGATGCTTTATAGGCCTATTGAATCGCTTTCAATACTCAAATTAGTATGACCCTATTTTGGCTTATTTATGGTAAGGCTTGTCATCTGCCCATGGAGTTAGAGTATAGAGCATATTGGATGAAAAAAGGTTTGAATTTTGATTGGAAGTAAGAGGATGAGAAAAGACTTCTACAGTTGAACGAGCTTGATAAACTTAGACTGAATGCTTATGAGAATGCCAAGTTGTATAAGGAGAAAGTTAAGAAATAGCTTGATTCTCATATCAAGAAAAAGGAGTTCAAGGTAAGAGATGCAGTTTTATTAGTTAATTCGATATTGAATTTGTTTCCCAAAATGGTCAAGTCACGATGGAGTGGGCCTTTCAAAGTAACCTATGTATTTGCGTATAGAGCTTTAAAATTGGAGAACCATAATAAGGAAACCTTCAAGGTGAATGGACAAAGATGTAAGTCCTATCTTGAAGGAGTCTTTTTGTAAGAAAGGGAAGTAATTTCATTCCTTTCATTTTATTAAATGAGATTTGAATGATGAATGGTCAAGCTAATGACCATAAATTAGCATATTATGTTAGTTTTTTTTCTTGAATTCTAGCATGTAAGTTCTTATTTTAATGTGTTTTGAGTGATTTTGATTGTTAAATCTCATATTTTTGAACTTTTTATAAGTTAGAGAAGGAATACATGAGGTTAATCGAGTGAAACATGTTAAAGGTGAAGAATTCCAACCATTCCATGATCGTGGGGAGTGATATGATCATACATTGTAAGTGCAAGATTATTCTTTCATAATCGTGGCACCCACACGATCGTGGCATGCGAGCATACACCCAACTCATGACCCACATCCACAAAACCCTAATTTACCCTTCTTTTCTAATCATAAACTTTTAAATCCTTGTTTTCTCTTCATGTTCTCTCTCTAAACTTACGGCTACCTCCATAGCTCTCAACTTTCTCTCAAATCTCTCTTCACTTTCACTTGTCTTTTTTTATATATTTTCTTTCTTCTTTCACCTAGATTATAGTTCCTTTTACACAAATCTAGTGATTTCCACACAAAATCATATCTTGTGACTGGGTTTTGTAAGATTTTCTCTTCTACTTTTTTTGGGTATTATTTTGTGTTTTTGTTGTGTTTTCTTGGTTGTTTTTTCAAGTACACTTAACATGACTCCAAGGATCAAGCATATTGCAAAATGTTCAACATCGAAAGAAAAGCAAACTGTTGAGTGATGGTGCATGTGACTTAGCTAAGGATTATAGAATTCCCTTTTCAATCTTCTCGGAAGAAGAAGGTAGAAAATTTCAAACCCTTCATTTAAGACTTGTTACTGCACCACGCTATTTCAATTTTACAATCTTAGAAAATCTAGGTTTAAAAACAAAAATTGAGACTTTGAGTGTAAAAATTCGATGGGAAAATTTTATTCATTTTACTTTTCATATGTATGAGGAATTAACCTTGAATTTTACACAACTTCACATTTTAAGTCACGGAAGTTAGATAATTTTTGGTTTAGATTGATGGATTAACTAACCCCTATCTTTTCTAAGTTTTTGAATCATACACATTTGAGGTGAGCAGAAATCTTGGTGTGTTATAGTTTGGAACTCTGAGATATCAGCTCGAAATCACAAGTGAAACACGGAACTGGATAGGCGAGCTTTAGTTCCGCTCCATCACATCACTAATAAGAAAGAATGCAATTTTAATATAGCTAGATGGTTGTAGCTAGAAAAAATGCATTTTTAATGTTTGTGAAGCGCTATTTGTATAGAGAATATATCTATTATAGGTTGATTAAACCATAAAATAAAAAGTGTTGTGAGGGGAAGTACTCAACTAGAGTTAGTCGTTTAATTGTATTCTTTTTTTATTAATTGTCTTATTATTTATTTTCTTGACTATTATCAATATTAATTTTTTATTTTATTTTATGTTTCTTTATTTTGTAATCTATAAGAAACATTTTTTATTTAGTACTTTTATACAAGTTAATAATATTAGAATTTTTATCCACGTCACTTCTTCGTGGTATCGGTATCCTACATATCATTATATTATTTATTAATGATAGATACACTTGCCTAGTTAGTAAACAATAGATTTGTAATAGGAAAAACTTTAGTAGCATTAAAAATATATATCAACTATATACTCACCTTTAGGCCTATTTATAATAAGTTTGGAGCTTTTACTAATTTAATTTTTAATTAATTCTAATTAAATACTAATTTAGTTTTAGTAAGATTCAATATCTATTAATAATCTTCATTTATAATCTTCAATACTATGGTGTGTTTTTTGTCTTCCTCACCACCTTACCATAAACCTCCCCTTCTTCCGCTTCTTTCTCCTCTGGTTTGATTTGTTATAGCTTCTTTATTTCCTAGTAAACCTTAGTCTATCTTCAACTACTACACTCCTGTTTCTTTCCACTATCCAAGGTACTTTTAGGTCATTTCACCTCATATCAAACTTTTTCCCTCCCTTGTTTTCTTTTAGAGTAACTACTTTTTGAAAAAAAAAATCCTTCTACCACACCCAAACCACTTTCTTAGTGACAACAATAGAAAGCCTTGAAAATAACCAAAAAAAAATTCTTTTCCACCCCTTCCCTTTAAGCCTTTCTTTCCCTTAGATGTTAGAGGTTTCTCTACAAGCAATTAGGCTCTCAACTAAAAGCAAGTTGTGGAAGAGGAGTGTAGTGAAGAACTTTAATATTCCCACTGATTATAAAGAATGAAAGAAACTTGGTGGCACTAGATATTCAGATTCTTAAAGATGGAGTGAAGGCTTAGAAAATAACACTTCTTGAATTATTTTATGAGAAGCATCTACCTTTCCTAATTATCAAGGAGTGGGCAATGAAGGCTTGAAGAAATAGGGGGTTGTTTAAGGTGTTATTGTCAAAAGATAACCTTTTATTATTTAAGTTCATAAATCATACTTACTCGAAGAAGGTTATGGAGGATGGATTGTGGCACATATGGAGCCAACTACTCTTCTTACAGCCTTGGAAGCCTAGTTCGAATATGGAAAGCTTAACTCATGACTAGTTACCAATATATATAAATATGCATGGAGTACCTCTCAAATATTGGTTAAAAAAAAGGGCTTAGTACCTTAGCCAGCTATGTAGGAATGCTTATTTGCATGGACAAAACAATGATGCATGGAAGGAGAATTCATTATGCTTCTTGATCTCGTCTGCATTCTAACATTGTATGATGAGAAGAACTTGGTAGAGGACTATATCAAAATAACCTACCAACATAGGCTTAAAACCTCTCAATCCTAATAAAAATGGGTAAAATCAGATAGAAGGTTTGAAAAGGGAGATTTTGAAGAGCTTGTGAACTTAGAAAAACTCAAAGAGATGTTTGCTAAAGAAAAAGCTAAGGAGGTTCCTAAATTACAAATATAATCAATGATGAAAACCCCAAGTCCCTGATTTCTATAGATGTGATCCAACTGAGTCCCATTGCTTCCAATGGCAAATCAATAGAAATACAAAATGGGGTAATGATGGTTAGTGATAATAAAGTAGGGAAGAGTATCAAAGAGGTGGGAATACATGTTCTAACACTACTATGGACGGAATATATATAAGGTGAATAGCTTCTAAAAAGTCTCCAATAAAAATACTAGTAGGAGGAAAGGGAAGGGAAATTCATTATATTGTATTAAATCTATATAAATCTAAAAAATTGGAACATTAAGGGCTCAATATCCCCCATAAAATACATGTTTTAGAAGATTTTGTGATTTATAATAATGTTGTAGTCCTAGGAGTCATAGAAACCAAATTAGTTTAAGATAATCTTTTGAAGCTTAAACTGAAGGGTAAACGATGGTCTTTTATCTCAAACCATAGTCATCGCCATTATGAAAGAATTATTGTCTTTTTTGAAATAAGAAGAGTTGAAATTGTTGTCCTTTTTGAAATAAGAAAAGTTAAAATTATTGTCCTTTTTGAAATAAGAAGAGTTGACCTAGAAGTTATGTATACTAGCTACCAATACATGTATATGATAATTAGGTTCTTAAAAAAAGATAAGAACATTGAGATATCCCTTGTTTATAACTCCAATTTCAAGTCCCAAAAGGTGAAAATTTACGTTCACTTAGCTCAGATTAAGAAAATTGTCTAGAACATATGGATGATTATAGGGGATTTTGATAATACGTTGCTTTGGTCAGAGGTGGAGGGGAATATAAGGCACAAAAATTTCTTGAATGATTTTGGGGAGTCTATTGAGAATTTGGAATTGGTTGATCTAAGTATAGAGGGAAACTTTATATGGAGCAGTAGACAAATAGATAATAGGCATATAAGGAAGAAGATATATTGAATTTTGGTGGATGAGGTATGGTTATGGTCCTTCTTGAAAGACAAGCTATTTTTATGAACCTAATTGTATAATATATTTGAGAGGGTTAATAGGAGATTCCCTTTCTGTTTTAATGATTATCTAGCTAAACATGA
The DNA here is from genome assembly GCA_026413385.1 of Erythroxylum gracilipes. Classification (NCBI taxonomy): domain Eukaryota; kingdom Viridiplantae; phylum Streptophyta; class Magnoliopsida; order Malpighiales; family Erythroxylaceae; genus Erythroxylum; species Erythroxylum gracilipes. The sequence goes on from JANZLC010000006.1 coordinate 19,620,149, forward strand.
AGGTTTCATACAAGCAGTTATAAACGGAAAGGACAAGCCCATTCAAGGCTTTAAAGCTTTCCAATGTGTTAAGAAGCTTGTATATATTAAAAGAGAAGTTGAAAGTATTAAAAAGAATCATTTGTTGATATATATTTTTCCAAGTCAAACAAAAAAGGGATATTAGATGAAATTTAGGAAAAGGTATATAAACTACTAAGAGATGCATGGTGGTTAGATCAGGGAAGGGATGCTTTAAGTAGGTAGTTAGAAGCTTTAAATCATCATTGTTCTTTACTTAGAGAAAGATCTCGTATAACATTGTTAGGTGAAAGGGATAGAAGCTTAAAATCTTTTTTTTATTTCTATCTTTTCTAGAAGAAACTTCAATAAAATTAATTGTATATTGGATTAATTTGGTGTACCAATCACTTCTCAAGAGTTACTAAAGGAGAAGGCTTATGCTTATTTCAAAAATCTTCCAATAAGGGAAGTTATATAAAGTTATTCACATTCATCTTCTTGACACCAAAAACACATAATCCTAAATCCTTTGATAATTTTAGGCTGATTTTGTGCTACAATTTCATGTATAAAATATTACCAAATTACTTGCTAAGAGGTTGAAAATGGTTATGGATGTAATGATCAACAAAGCTCAAGAAACCTTTCTCTAAAGATGCCACATTGGGGATAATATCCTCTTATCCTAAGAACTACTTAAAGGATGCTCTAAGAGAAACTCCCTTGCCAACTGTATAATTAAAATAGATATCCACAAAGCATATGATACTTTGAGTTGGTGCTTTATAGATTAGGTCTTCGAGGCATTTAAGCTTCCTCCTAAGTTCAGAAGTTGGTTGAAAATATGTTACTCATCTCTTTCTTATTTAGTATTGGTGAATGGAGAGCCTTCCATGTGATTTTAAGGGAAGAAAGGTATACGTAAAGGGGATACTGCATCCCCGTATATTTTAATATTGTGTATGAAGGTGTTCTCTAGGCTATTAAACTATAATGTTTCATATGATCCAATATTCCAATTTCATCATAGATGTAAGAAGTTAAAAATCACTCATCTCCTCTTCCTAGATGATCACTTGGTATTTGCCAAAGATTATGATAGATATATCTTCTTAATCATGCAAACTTTGAAAATATTTCATGGCTTTTTTAGTTTACATATCAACTATCTTAAGAGTTTCCTAGTATTATCAAAGCGAGCTTAAGAACTGGCCCCTAGTTAGCTATTATAACGGGTATGCAGGTTAAACCCCTCTTTTAATTACTTGAGGCTCCCAATTTTGTCTAAAAGGTTACATCTTAAGAATGCATTCCCTTAGCAGAAAGAATTTAGAAGAGATTTAATGTTTGGAACAACCACCACCTTTATCCTATTGGCAAAATTCTATTCATCAATTTTTTATTAGCTCAATGAAGGTGTACTGGACTTCGCATTTATGTTTGACTTTAGGGAAATTGATGAGGAATTTATTTTGTCTGGGATAAATAAACCAAAGATATAATGCTAAAGTGGCTTGGAAATAAGCTTGTGATTGTATAAGATTAGGTGGTCATGGTATCCTATCTATAGGGATGTGTAATAAAGTTTCGATAGTAAAGAGTCTGGAGAATTCTAACAAAGGAAGAGTCATTATAGATTAGTTAGATTCTTGGCTTTTACTTAAAGGCAAAGTTTTTTGGAAGCTCCAAGACACACCAGGCAAGTCCGATTATTTCTCACAACTTGTGAAGAAAAGGAAACATATGGAGAGGTAGGTTAAATACAAGATAGGGAATAGGAAAATTGTTGTTACTCTCCACGATAATTGGTCCAAAGTTGGAATTCTCAATAACTTGCAGATTTCAACGAAGGTTTTGGCTCAGATTCCTAATGATGCCAAAGTTTGTGCATGGATAGAGAATAATTAATAGGTTAACTTTCCTGAAGAGCTAACGCACATTATTCCCAACTACCATCCCAACGTTAACCAAGTTGACTTTTGTTATTGGGAGCTCTATACATCCAGATGTTTCATTAACGAATCGTAAGAGAGGAGATTAGAATGGATTAGTATAGCCTGGTTTAGAATCATAACCTTCCCCCGAGAGTCTCCTTCTTCCTTTGGCTAATATTTAATGAGTGTCTCCCTACACTGGATAATATCTCATATATGCATATGGTAAATAGATGCTATCTTTACAAAACACAACAAGAAAGCATCACCATTTATTTTAAGAATGCACCTACTCCAAAGAGGTTTTAACTTCTATTCTTGGCTAGTAATATCAATACTGATGGGAGAAATTAGACGTCCTTCTCAGATTGGTTAATGATTGACAATCACAACATTTGGCACGTGCATGTTCACGTTGTGGAAGGAAAAATGCAACGGATTGTTTTGAGGAGATGAGAATCTAAGCCTGATAATTCACAAAGACGTCATTAACTAGACCAGAGAGTTGATGACAATCAATGGTGAAGCCAGGAGATACAGTGATTCTATTGCACAAGCTTGGAGTCTATAAACTTAACCATACTCCACGCCTAGATCCTTTGTAATCAGTTGATTTCCTGTAGCTCATTTTTGTATGCCAACTCTCCTTGTTTTGGAATATTAATATTAATTTTCTTTTTAAAAATGTTTAACTTAATTAGATTACCTTTTCTCTTCAACCTTTTTTGTATGTTACCTATTTGATTTCTAACTATGAGTAATAGATATAAATAATAATTCTAAACTATATTTAAAATTAGATGAATTAAACTATTTCAATTAATCATCTGGTTAAATAATTTATATCCACATATTAAGATTAATATCTTGTAACACATGATGGGCACCCCAATATTATGATTATAAAAATGAATTGACTGACATTTTCGTACATAATCTTTCAATATAATTCAATAAGTTCTTCATATAATTTTTCTAGTAGACATAGCATAAGAAATTAATATCTATTTTATATGAGCCTAATCATATTAGTTTTTTAACATTAGTCATTGATTATTTTAAATATACTTGAAAATTATTTTTAAAGTATTATTTCACCTTAACCAAAGATTTCCAAAATCAATAATACTCAAGAATGAGGGGAAAAATCATATAATGATTATTAAACTATCTTTGTATAGTTGATATCATATTTAATAACTACCAATCGAGTTATCCTTGGCTAATATATATCCTAAATAATATCAAAATATAATAATTCTTTTATGATATAATTACGAGATATCAAATCAAATGATTACTTATTTATAATTATTAGAATGAACATTAGACACATAAGTAATATTTTATATGGAATTCTTGTGTCGGATTTGTTTAGGGGTCATTTGTTTTCCATTTTTATTTTTTTAATTCAATAAAAAATGTTTGTTTGAGCTTTTAGTTTTGATTTCTTCCGGTTTTTTAAAATTATGAAAACTATAAAACTAGTTTTTATTTTCTGTTTTTGTTTCTTTTTCATAATATAATCTACTATTAACTAAATATACAATATTTAATTATTTAATATATTAATTATTATTAAAAATTATTAATTGTTTAATGGTATATTATTATTTAATTAATTGAAATTAATTATTAATAAAAATTATGAATAATTTAATTTTAATTAATTATTTTATTTTATTTTCGTAATTAAATCATATAAAATTAATTAAATAATTATTAATAAATATAATTAAATTTAAAATATTTTCAAAATATATAAATTTTAAATAAAATTTGACTTAATAATTAAAATATATCTAAAATAAATATTAATTTTTAAATAAAAGTTAAATTTTAAATGATTTATTTTAATTAAATACAATAATTTTATTAATAATTTGTTAATAAATATTATATAAGAGATTAAATAAATTTATTTAATTAAAAATGATTTATCTTTATTATCAGTGTTTAAAAATATAATTTTATAACAACCAAACAAAATTTTGTTTTAATTTGAAAACAAAAGATAAAAACGAAGAAAAATTACAACTAAAAAATAAAAGTGGAATGGTCCGTTGGTGAATTTGTTATATAACTAACATTCACCTATTTAATAAGTATATACATATTTTAGTATATAAAGTCAATTACTTTTTTATAAGAAAAAATATAAAGCGGTAAGATAACAGGTTTTGGTCCCGGTATTCGGAGGTTCAAATCTTTCCATCCCATATCACAGTTTTTTGTTCTAATCTTTCCATTAATAAAGATAATACTTAAATGTAATATAAATATTATAATTATAATCTTACTTAAATTTTATTTTAAAATATATTTATTTATAGATTTTATTTAATTAATTAAGTAATTTAAAAAATAATTAATTAAAATTATCTTTAACGAATTATATTATAAACATACAATCAACCAATTAGTTAAATAACAAAAGCCAAACAGTTCCGCCCTTCTGTTCAACTTTGGAAGGACTTAATTTATGAAGCTAACGGTATGTATAAAAGTCTAATTCATGCACCCATCACACCCGTGATGAGTTAATGCGTCAAACATAAATAATTTATATACCTTGACAAAATGCAAATGGATCATGAAAACGACATCTAATGGACTTGACTGGTCAGCGCCTTCGGTGGCTCTTTCGAGGCTGCTGGGTGGTGGAGACCGGGGAGGGCAGGGGGCAGGAAGAACGGGGGTAGGTTGGTCAAGCCGTTGAATTCCATCAAAGGTACAAATGATTGACATTTCGGAAAGTTGATGACCGTCGGTGTTAAAAGTACAGTTTGAAAGTCGTTGAAGGTTGAAGGTTCTTTTTTTATTTTGGTGACGTTCCGATATTATGCCTTCGAATATACCGTTGTTTTCCTTCGGTTTCCATTGTCTTTCTGTCTCTCCTTCTAACTGCCTCATGCATACGCCACTATTATTCTACTTATTTACAGAAGATACCGTATCGGTCAAAAAATGATTCCTAATATGATTGTTCGATACCGGCGACTTCTCCTAGTATCGGTCGGTATTCCCGTAAATTTTTAAAACTTGAGGGAAAAAATACCCCCTCCCTCTCTTTGACAGTCTTCTCTCATTCTCTCTCACTCCTCTCTATCTCCAGCAGGAGAGCCACTGTGCCCAGCCTAGCCTTAGCCCAACGAGTTGCCGATCACCGCCCGCCATTGCATTACACGTCTTCACCACAGATGACACGTTAATTAATAAAAGCGTACAATAACACAGACATAAATCTGCTTTAGAGAACCTCAAAAAGCGATGAAAGTATGGAAAAAACATATGTTGTAATTGATGGAAATGGTATAAAAAGTAAAAACATACAATGACTCGTTTAAAAGATGAAAGACACAGATGATTAAGCCATTAATTTAGAGAGAAGTTACAAAGAAGCTACAATATATGTTTATATACAAAATTTAAAGAATTAGGATTTTTCATAATGGTGAAAATTTTTGTTGGATACTAAAAAATTTGGACTATGTTGTAATTTTGAAAAAAATTAAGAAATATTTTATAAATTTAAAAAATTATCCGAAATAGTATCCAAAATTGATTGGTATTAGTACCATATTAGAACCAAATTTGGTATCAATACCAATACATTGTTCATAACATTAGTATAAATATGACTTTTATTTCTTTAATTTAAATATTTCAAACATACAAAAAATACTAAAAAGATATCTCTAGCAACTTATTTCAAATAGTCAATCATGTTAATGTACATATATTTAGCTTTATAATTATACATGAATTTAACATTATAATTAGCCATTCATTTAGTCTTAAATTGTGTATTTGGGTTTATTATCCAATAATTGTATTTCTTAATATAGCTTATATATATATATAAACAAATTGTACCAACAAAATACAACAAAAAACACTTTGGTACCATGTCATGGTATCATAGTACATTCCTTTGCCCTCCTTTTTCTTCAGTATTAGTCCCTTTTTATTTTAAGGCAATGTATTATGTTTTCAATAGTGTTGGTCCCTTTTTATTTTCAAGCCAATAATTTATATCTCCACCATCAATTTTTTCATACTTCAATCAAGACCCATCTATTCATCTGTCCATCTGTTTAATATTCTTTTTCCTGATTCTACTCTTTGATAAAATGGTGCTTGGTATGGATAAAACAAAATTTTCTCATCCTATTTCAACTATTTTGGATGGTTCCAAGTACACTTTGTGATCGCAACAAATTAAAAGTTTTCTAATTGGGCATAAGCTTTAGCACATTATAATCGGCGATATTGTTAAATCATTTTGAGATACCGAAGAAATTGATACTAAATATATTGACATCTTGAAGGTTGAGATATTAAAAATCACCAAATAGTTATATGGTTTTGTAATACTTCTATTTCCTCCATTCACATTTAGATGGACATGTCATGGTATCATAATACATTCCTTTGCCTTCCTTTTTCTTCAGGATTGGTCCCTCTTTATTTTAAGCCAATGAATTGTGTTTTCACTAGTATTGGTCCCTTTATTAATGTTAAGCCAATAATTTATGTCTCGACCATCAATTTGCTCATATTTCAATTAAGACCCATCTATTTATCTAATTATTCCATTCATCGGTCCACCTGTGTAATCTTCTTTTTCTTTATTCTACTCCTTGATAAAATGGTGCTTGGTATGGATAAAAAAATTCTCGTCCCATTTCAACTATTATGAATGGTTCTAATTACACTTTGTGATCCCAACAAATTAAAAGTTTTCTAATTGGGCACAAGCTTTAGTACTTTATTATCGATGATATTGTTAAATCAGTTTGAGATACTAATGAAATTGGTACTAAATATATTGAACATCTTGAAGAATGAGATATTAAAAATCACCAAATAGGCCTATAGTTTTGAAATACTTCTATTACCTCTATTCATATTCAATTTGTTGAATTTCATATTGCTAAGGAAATTTGGGATTTTTAATTGGATTGGTACAAAACTACTAGCTTTGCCTATGACTATCAGTTGGTCACCACTTTTAATAACCTTAAACAAGAATTAGGTTAATCTATTAACAACTTTCTTACAATCATTCGTTGTATCGGGAATTACTTAGCTCAAGCCAAGATTAGCAATGATCATCTTCATCTTGTCCAAGTTCTTATGACTCTTCCCCCAAAATATGAATCAGTGTCAACTACTTTGTTACATCGTGATTTATTACCCATTTTTCATATTGTTGTCAATTAAATTCTATTTAAGGAAATTCTTTTGATCTGATTAGGGATGTCAATTTTGGCCCGGCCTGGCCTAATTTTGGCCTAATTTTTTCGGGCCACAACTGGGCCTCGGGCCAAGTACGGGTCGGCCCGTACAAGACCAAAATGTAAAAAATAACGTCATTTTTAAATTTTTAAAAAAATATAACGGGTCGGGCCATAGGCCCGTCAGCTCTGGCCTCAGCCTCAACCCGACCTATTAACATGCATAAGTTTGATTAATTCTCCTTCCTCAAAAGTCGCTTCTGCAACCACTCAGCCACGCCCCACATTTGGCTTATCTTTTTGTAAGAATTGTCGTATCACTAGTCATGTGGTTCCTGAGTATAAATATTGATATGGTTATGGTCACATTTTGAAAAATTGTCCAACCCGACCATCTCACCCTAGGAGAGCTTTCAAAGTCTAATTCTTCATATAAGACTGGTTCTTCACTTATTGCTACTATCTCTAATGACTCCTTTTACTCCACTCTTACTGCAAGTGATCTAGAAGCCCTTTTTGAACAAGTGATATCCTCTTGTTCTTTATCTTCCCCTGCTTTTTTGCCACTCTAGATGATTATTGGCTCTTCAATTATGCTTGTTGTAATCATATGACTTCAAAATTTTCTCTCTCATTTAATATAACTCCCACTAATTGTCTCCCTTCTATTCAAACTGCCAATGGTAGTTATATGTTTATTACTCATATTAGAATCGCAACCACCTCTAATCTTAGTCTTCCTGATACTTATTATGTTCCTAGATTAGCCTTAGATTTAATCTCTGTCAATCAGTTATGTGATCATGATCTATTTTTCTCTTATTGGTTGTCAGATTTAGGAGTTTCAAAAGGGTCAAATTATGGGAATGAAGTGTAAAGTGGACGATTATTTGAGCTCAATTCTCTTAAAATTCCTATCTACAAAATAATTTTTTCTTCCTCTACTATCTATCAGTGGCATCTTCATCTTAGGCTTGCATTTGCTAATAAACTTTGACCTTTAGTTTCTAATGGATAGCTAGGTTTTTTTTTAAAGTTTGAGTCTTTTAATTGTTTACATTGTCAATTGGCAAAACAACCTACTTCCTCTTTTAGTGCTAATAATTCTATATATGATACTTCTTTTGGATTAATTCATTCACCTATTTAGGGTCCTACTCATACTCCTATTATGAATGGTTATCGATATTTTGTTTTATTTACTGATGATTATTCTGATTTCACCTAGATATATTTTCTAAAGAACAAATATGAAATGTCTCAAGTTTATATTGATTTTGATACTATGATTAAAACCTAATTTTCCTATGTTATCAAAATTCATCATACTTATAATGCCATCAAATATCAAGACTATTATTTTTCAATTTCTCAAACAATAAGGAACTATTATCTAATGTTCTTGCCCCGTATACTTCGCAATAAAATGGTCATACATAATATAAACACCATCATATTTTAGACTTTGTTTATACTTAACTTGTTTCTACATCTTGCCTTACAAATTATAGGGTGTGGTTGCCCCTACATCTGTTTACTCCATTAATTGACTTCCTAAGTCCTTTAGAATCTTTCTCCTTTGAACGGTTATATGGTAAGCCACCTAATTACTTGAATCTTAAAGTTTTTGGTTATGCTTGTTTTGTTCTTCTTAATCCTCATGAACATACTAAACTTGAACCTTGTGTCCATCTCTATTGCTTTTTAAGATATGGCATTGAACACTACAACAAATCACCATTTCACCGACAGAAATTACCGTCGGTAAATTACCTATTTCTATCGGTGAAAGTAATTACTGACGGAATTTGGTGCCCGAAAAAATCGGTCGGTGAACTTCCCGAAGGTAAAAATACCGACTGAAATATTCCGTCGCAATTTAACGACGGAATTTTCGACGGACATTTGTTGTCGGTATTTATATAATGACGGAATAGGCAAGTAAGATTCCGTCGGAGAAATTTAGCTTCGGTCATTTGGTCGGTCGGTGAGGCGAAGGTATCTTCAACCACTTGTTCCGACGGTCTATTTTACCATCGGTAAATATAGTTGTTACCGACGGACAATTTTCCGTCGGTACGTACTCATAATAAATTTTTTATTTTGTTGTTTTGTTGTTATAACAATGTTATATTATATATATACTTTATTTATTTGTGTCACGTTATATTATTTGTTCATAATATATTAATTTGTATATATAGTTTGTTTTATGAGAAAATTAATAAATAATAAAACATATAAAGAATTTAATTTATTAAGAGAAAAAGAAGAAAGAACAAATCTTATGTTTTTTAATTGAAAACAAATGACACTGTTATGCTAATGTCGTGGTTATCATGGATGCTCTGAACTGTTTCCCCCCTCTTTAACATTTCCATCTCCTGCCTAAGCTGAGCCATCTGCTCCATGTGTTGTCTCTCCTTGGTCATCTGCTCCATCGACTCTCTGATCTTTGAAACCTGCTCCAGCTCCGTCCTCATCTCCTCCCTCAACTGCTAAGTCATCTCTGCTCTTAACTGTTCTCTCATCTGCAGACTAATCTCGTCTCTCATCTTAGCTATCTCCTCTATATGCTGTTGACGTTGAGTAACTAGCTGCTCACTTTGATTAAGTAGCTGCTCCCTCAATGTGTCCACTATGGCCCGAAGCTCCGAGACGTCATGAGTTTGCGATGGCCGAGCAGATGTTGTTGTACTAGAAAGAGAAGAGCGCGAATAACAGGTGTTTGCATATGAGCCCAGGCCGAATATTCTTCCACGACAGTCCCTACCACCCACGACATCAAGATATGTCTGAGTCTCGTCCACAGGTTGTTCCTCCTGAGATTGTCGCTGAATATTTTCTTGTATTTGGTCCTATTAGGAAGCAATCTTTACATTAGTAATTAAGGTATAATTGTTAAGAAATTATTTAAATATGTTAATTTCACTTACATTCACTTCTCTGCATCGAGTGTTGATGAAGGTGACACCATCATGTTTCTTTGTGTGGGTGTTCAAAAATACCTAGATAGGTGTAGGCTTCGTGCCCAATGACTTTTCCTACACGTATAACTTAAATTGTCAGATGTTAACTAGAATTTAAATTTTTTTTGCCAAAGTTTCCTCTATATATATGATATTTTCCCCCTGTTCAACAAAGAAAACAACTTCACACAGCCATATATAGCACCAGACATTTATATCATAATCACTATGTTCAATAAAGCGATGCAAAATATATGTAAAATTGGTGTGAGAAAGTAGAAACTTACTAGTCTACGTGCATGCTCGTAGTGGGTAATTGATCCTCCTGTATGCACTGCAAGACTCGCACCTCCCGACCCTCTACGTCTGTTGGCCGAATTACGCTCTGATATGGACATTGCCGTAGGTGATGTCCAATATTCGGTCCAACGAGTCCAAATTTTCTCCAAAATATAACGCAGTCATGCACCAACCTTGCATATCGCATTAATTAAGTCGCGATAACGTATGCGAGCTTTCTTTTCCCATTGTTTATACATGCTGGCGTCGAAACAAAAATCCCAGTAAAATTCTTTCTGAAATAAGATGAGTAAGAATAACAAAATGTTAACATTTTTATAAACATTGTGAATATAAAGCAATGTAACAAGAAAATAACTATGATTTGTACCTCAAACTCCTGAAAGTATAATTGCTTTGTGGTGTCAGATAAATTCTTCCACAC
>JANZLC010000006.1:19641777-19652950 GCA_026413385.1 Erythroxylum gracilipes
TAAGAGTGACTCGGAGAATTCGTAAAATAGTTTTGGATAGAGATCCATTATATGGAGAGCAATAGAACTAAATGGATTCCGATAAGATCAGGATATGCCCCGATGAGATCGCGACATTAATATTGCTAAAACAGGTCTTCGGTGTTTTTTCACACCCGAAACCCAGTAAGACCGACCCCAGTGTGACTGAGCCACCTCAACATTCACGTATCTTTTATATATATACGTGGGAGGAAGACATTAAAGGAAGAGAACTTTTACTAAAGTGACATTTAATGTCTTTGATGGATAAGAGAAAAAAAAACCATAAAAGAAAAAAGAAGAAAGTTGAATAAGAAGCATAATCGTGAAAAAAAAAGAAGGGAGCATTTTATGGTGCATCCGAAGCTCTCCATTTTATGGTTCATCCGAAGCTCTCCATCTTCTTCCAAGCTTCATCTTCTTCCTCTCCTTCACATTGCTCTCCAAGAATAAAGGTAAGAGCTAGCACTCTCTTCTTTGTTCTAGCTATTTCCGGACCCTTATAAGCCACATAAGAAAAGGATGATCAAAGTCTAGAGACCGGTCTTGACAAAAAGGTTGAAAAAGGGATAATGACTATACTTTTATAAATGGTAAACCAACTATTTAGAGTGACCAGGTAGAAGAAGTAGGGACAAGAACTATATTGGAGCTTAATCCTGAAAATTTCCTTGCAAACAAGCTCAACACCAGTGAATCACCTCAGAGTCTAAAGGATAAAGGTAAGGAGACCTTGGTACTATCACCTAGAACTCATGAGGTAAGATCCGCTCCCAACACTCTCATTTCTAAAAAACATGGTTTAACTGAAGAAGTTCTTCATCCTAGTACAAGCAGTTGTAAGACTAGGAGAAAGAAAGCCAAATCAACGAAGGGTTGATGAATTTAATAATATAGAATATTAAAGGCTTAATCACACTAATTAAAAAATGGATTTGAGGGATTTTCTTATTCTCAAAAAGCCAAATTTTGTTGGTCTTATTAAGACCAAAATAAAAGTAGACACTTATAACAAAGATCTAAGTTTTTTAGCACAAGGATTGGATAAAGCTTAGCAGCCATGACTTACATCTTGGTGGTAAGATTGTAGTTGCATTTGACCCTAATTATTTCTCTCTTACAAGCTATAGCCAATCTAAACAACATGTTTATTGTGATATGATTGTTAGGGAATTCAATAGCACAATAGCTATCATTGTCATTTACGCAGGAAATTGGGAGGTTCAAAGAACAAATTGATGGAGTGAGCTATTTAATCTAGCACCAAATATTACTTCATCTTGGATATTGCTAGAAACTATAGTTGCACTATATTCCCTAATGAATTTGATGGGCTTCCTTTTTATTCCAATAAGAGGTTTCATGAAATGATTGATCTAATCTTCAGAATTGGCATGATGGATTTGAAATTTAAAAGAACCTTGTATACATAGAGCAATAAGCAGAATAAAGGTAGATTCATGCAAGGGAAACTCGACAGGTGCCTTATTAATGATGAATTCTTAAATAAGTTCTAATAGAGTTATTTGCACTTTGGGATAAATTTAATATCTGATCACTCAATGCTAGAAATCACTTTAAAAAAACATAGTGATACTAAAAAAACTCCTTTCAAATACGTTAATTTGCTACTCCATCACCCTGATCTAGAGGTTGCAGTCTCTAATAGTCTCAAACCATGTATGTTACTGAGTTACATCTTTTCACGGGTTTACATAGTTTGGTATATGGGCATGTATCAAAATGTTTAAAACTACGCCAACATGTCCAGAGAGCATGTAACTCTCTATAAACGTGTGCAACTTTAAATTTTGATGCTCAGTAGTCAAATTTTTGCACTATATCATTATAACTCATAACATGCATCCCCTAGCGTCACAATTAGTTGCAATTCTTTCCAAAAGGCTTAATCTTTCTATCAGAAAACACTCAAACAAAATTTAATTAATTAAAACTTATACTAACATGAAAGCTAAAACAAGATAATATTGAAATTGAAACAAAACTAAAACTCACTCATAGGTTGTCTCTCATGTAGTGCTTCTTTACCGTCATTAGCTTGATGCACCTTTTATTTTTATCAAAGTGGCTTATATAAATTGTGTTGTTGTAGCCTTACTGTAGATTCCATAACCTGTAAGTGGGCTACCTTTTGACACTTTCTTCCATGTTTCTCCTTTGTTTTATGCCTTTGAAATTGCAACAGTCTGTGGATCCTTACATGTAGAGTTTTGCAAAACATCTTGACAAGACTTATTAGGCTCAATAGCATCTAGAAATTCAAGAGATTTATCTTTGACATCAGAGACCCTAAAGACAAACTCTTTATCCCCTACCCTTAAAGTTAACTTGCCTTTGGCAACAACTATAATTGACTTGGCAGTTGCTAGGAAAGGTCGTCCAAGGACTAAAGGCATTTTCGTATCCTCCTCTATATTAAGAATTATAAAATCAACTGGGAATATGAACTTATCAACCTTAACCGGTTCTTCTATGATTCTCCTAAGATGTTTTATTATTTTATCAGCTAGTTGAACACGTATTCTAGTCGGTTCAAGTTTCCCTATTCCCATTTTTTCAAATTAAGTGTAAGGTATCATATTTATGCCGACCCAAGGTCAGTTAGAGCCTTATCTACTTTTAAACTACAAGTAGTGTAAGGGATATAGAAACTCCCTGGGTTAGTTTGTTTCTTCGGTAGTTTGATCTTCTTAGTTGAGTGCTCCTCGCTCAATACTAAAGTCTTCTTTGATTCCTCCTTGTTTGATGGTTATTCTATCAACAATTCAACATTCTTTGGTTTCCACAAAAGAGGTTTCCACAAGGGGAAATTCATTCTTCAATTGTTCTAAAAGGTCAAGGACTTTATCTAACTCTTCTTCCAATTGATTTCTCTTGGCTCTGACAAAATATAGAATCGCAGTTCGATATTATGATAAGTAGAAATTATAACATATTTTACACCCCTATTTGATATTGTTTTAAACCATTTATAAAACACATTTTGGCAAAAATTGTTACATTTTACTATTAATACCTAAATTTTTTGGATCCATATTTTATTTATAAAAAGGCTCCAAATTGTATTAAGTATTTTTTTGGTAGACTTGGTGGGCTTAAAGAAAGGAATCTAGAAGAAAATCTAGCCCAAAATGAAGTTTAGCCCAGAAGAAAGTCCATAATTAAGCAACTAGCCCAATAGAAACTCAATCTAACCAACACCAACAAAACAAATCCCATCCCACTAGAACAAGCCCAATAAAATAAGAATCTAGTAGCAAAAAATCAGCCCACTAAAACAAGAATCCAGTAGAGAAATCCAATACACCAGCCAATGACCCAGTTCAGACTCGAAGCAAAAAAGAAGAAACCGGTGTCGGGGTCGAGGAGGAGTCACACCCACTAGAAATCTTAACATTAAAATCTCTTCAAAATGGGGTAAGATAAGCTAAAGATCCAGCTACGTGCGACTCTTCGAGATGTTTTTGAGGCTATAAAAGCGATGGAGCAGTGAGGAAGAGGGAAACAAGTAGTCACAAGAATAAGGGAAATCTCCAAGAAGTTTGGCACCCTTCTAAAGTGGGTTGAAGCTAGGAATTGTTGAACAAGTGCTTGGGGGCGAAAGGGGACCAATTTTCACTAGTTTTCAGTTAGTTTAAGATCGGTAGAGGAAATTTTTAGACCTTGAAAGGGTTGGTTTAAGGTATGAAAATGGATCACGTTAATGAGTTTTTTCTAAACCTTCATTCCCCTTCTTTCTGATTTACTATGCTTGAGTTATGCTTAAGTGTTAAAATTTTTAGTTATGCAATCTTGAGTATTTAGGATATTATTTTTCTATATTAATTCAAGTCATTTCGAGTTGATTTAATAATATACAATTGACGGAATTTTTGATTGTGTTTATCATATTCTGATTTGAATGAATGAATCCTTGATTATTTGAATATGATAAGTAGAACTAGTGATTCATTTGGAGTTGTATGGGCTGGAATTTGGATGTTCTTTGAACAAAGTTTGGTTGTTGATTGTGTTTCCTTATACTTAACGTGTTTTGAGTTAAGCTGGTACGATTTCTAAGAGTGTAAGGAACAAGTAGAATCCAGCTAGTTGTTATCTATGTTCAACTTGTTAAATATCTCATATATGTCGAAATTGCTTGATTAAACTAAAATTTTAAAACACGCTTATTCATTTGTGAATATTATATTAGTTTTATATTTTATTTCATCGATTCCTAGATTTAATTTGAATGTTAACCCCCCCCCCTTTTTATATGCGTATTGGCTTAGCTAAATTTATAGGTTTCTTTCTATTAAATTGCTTATATATGCCTATTTTAGAGTGAGGTTAGATTACTCCATTTGATGATTGTATTTAAACAATAATCTTGATTAACCAAATGATAAATCAACATTTAGTTACACCAACTTGATTGTTATTTCATGTTTACATGAATGATAGAATAGTTAGTGAGAAAATTCAGATGAAATGTATATGACATGTCATTAACTTTGTGACTCTTATTTTTTTTATCTTCTTGAAATCAAAACTATTTTAACTATTTGTTTACTTTAATCTATGTTTAAGTGACCATTTAGATATTAGTTTGTTACGAAATCAAATCTAGAAGAGAACCTTAGAGTTTGATTTAAAGAAGTTGCAAAAATTGTTTTGTTTCATAAAATCTAGGTTTGTGAAAGTAATATATTTTTAAGTTGTAAAACCACTTAAAATATGCTTGCATAGAAGATATGTGATATTAGAAAGAAATTAAGTCATTAATGAAGTATGAGCATAAGTTTTCTTAACTGAAAATTTCAGATTTGTATGACTTCATTTCACCATTAAAAAATAAATTCAGCAATATATATTTTAAATGATTACAACTTAATGATAAAAAAATTCTTGAATATTGATTGTGTCATTCTAAGAATATGTTATATTTTGTTTTCTTAAGTTTTGATGTTGTATCTTACCTATGTGGATTAAAGAGGACATCATGCGTTAATGTTTTAAAGATGTTTCTACTTTAGGATATAATTTCTTTCACTTAAGCAAAATTGTTAAGATATTTGCATTTTAAGTTCAATTTGTTGATTTATAAATTTGAACTTGAAATTGAATCGATCATTTATAATTCTCTTTTATTTAAAATATTTTTGCTTGATCAAAAGGTGATATTGACTTATTGAAATCCTTTTTTGGAATATTATATTGAACTTACCGATAAATAAACTAATTTGGTAAATCAAGCTTTCCTCATGGGATTGACTCTTATTTTCTCTATACTAAATTGATTAATAAATTTGAAATTAAAATAAGGATTTAATTTATATATGCCTAACGACAAGTATCATATTGCTCGACTCTTTTCAGGTGGTTTCCACCTTTAGCCTTTGGGTAACCCTCAGTAGTCACCTCCTTTTCTTCTTGGAGCTTATTCTCATCGTCTGGATGATTGCCATTATTCTTTATTTAGGATTTATCTATGTTGTGCTTGACAAACTCCCCTTCGCCCTTTCCACCACTGACTTTGCAAGTTAGTCCTTTCGAACCTCCAAGTTGCGTATGGATGCATTTGTTTGCTAATGTTTTGTTCCATGATCAGCTCATGCATACCAGGCTTCTTAGGTTGTGATGTTTGTTGTTGGAATCTAGGTGGAGGGTTGTTTCTTCATTATATTTGATTTTTTCATGAAATATTAGGGTGGTTCCTCCGTCCAGGATTATAAGTATTACTATAAGGATTATTTTGGGATCTCAAAGCATTCCCCAAATAACCCACGCACTCTAGCTGAAGTGATTGACACTTTGGTCCTTGATGATCTAGCCCAAACACTTCGCATTACATCACCCTTCTTTGTAGAGCTATAGTCAATATGTCTATCTTCTTGCTCAGGGCCCTCACTTGGCTCACCAACTACACCACCGCATCTACTTTGGAAACTCCTGCTTGCCTATTGGTTTGTGCTCTAGCCGAGCATCACTGGTAGTTATTCATGGCCATATCCTCTATCAACTCTTGGGCCGCTTTAGGTGTTTTGTTATTTAATGTCTCTCTAGCTGTTGCATTTATAGGTTGCCTTGTGCTCTGACTCAGCGCATTGTAGAAGGATTGGATTTGCATCCACAGGGGCACTCCATGATATGGGCATCGTCTGAGCATCTCCTTGAATTTCTCCTATGTTTCATACAATGATCACCTTTAGGTTGGGAGTATAAGGAGTTGTCAGTCCTCAACTTTGCAGTTTTATTAGGTGGAAAGTATTTCAACAAAAAATTTTCTACCACTTGTTCCTATATAGTTAGTGACGAATGTGGCATGGAATTCAGGCACTACTTAGCCTTTCCTCTTAGGGAAAATGGAAATAGACGCAATCTAATGGTTTCATCATTTTCTCTATTTATTTTGAATGTATCGCGATCTCCAAAAAATTAGAGGTGTGAGTGTTCAGGTCTTCATCTTGAAGTCCTTCGAATTGGACTAACTATTGCACCATATGGATGATGCTCGACTTGATCTTAAAGTTATTTGCTTGAGCAGTCAGTCTCACTATGCTGGATTCTACACTAAATAAGTATAGCCTAGCGTAGTCAAACATGGTACAAGGTTGGTCTGCTATATTGTAGGATTCTTCCGTGTTTACGTGACCTTCCAAGCCTTCTATCCGATGATCTAGTTCAAACTCCCACAACTGTGGCTTATAAAGATTATTTCGCATTGTCTTTCAATTTTTGGACCTACATCTATTAAGTTCTTAGATGTACTTCGGGTCATAAACTGACCAGGAGTCTAATTTTAAAAATAAATAAATAAAATTAAGCAAATTAAACAAATAAACCAACGTAAAATATAAAACGAATAAAACGAAATAAAATAGAATAGTAATGACTAGATTAATAAAGCTAAGGTTTTCCAAATATCAATTTCCTTGACAACAATGACAAAAATTTGATTGATCTTTTCGATACTTAAGGCCAAGGTTGAATTAATCGCAAATGCATTACATAGTTGTAACTAGTACTAGTAAGTACAAGTCGAATCCTACAAAGCCAATGAAAACTAGTAATTACTGTTATCCTATTATCTAGTTTACGGATTGGATATTTGATTTTATAAAGAAAATAAAACTTAAGCAATTAAAATAAACAAGAAACAATAATGAGAAATAATTAATATCAAGAATTAGTGTCTAGGTAATGAATCCCTTTAAAACTTTTAAATAATTGATCTTTTATTATGCAATTGTTTTATTGACTATTGGAACATAAAATTCCTATCTTATGCTAATAACCCACTTGAGACTACTAAAAACTAGTCTTAGAATTATCAGCTGGTATTATTCAGGTTAAAGGTACTAAGATTACTTTACCGATTTGTGAATTCCGCTATTAAATTTAACCTTAATCTAGAGGATTTATATCAACTTATCTCTAGGTTTGCAATCAACTACTTTCAATTACGTTGAATCTATTCATACATAAGATTTCTCAATATTTATGCTATGAAATCAAATTATGAACTAATATTCCAGATCTATTAAAACATAAAGTAAATACATAATTGAATTACAATATATCAAATCAAAATAACTGCGCTAAACAAAACAATGAAAACATATTATATCTCAAATAGGGTTCATCACACCTAGACACTAACAAGGCATTTAGTTACACATAATTGAAAATGAAATTAAACATAAACAGAAAGAAAAACAAATAGAAAACAAAGAGTTCATAATTTTAAATCTCCCTTTATCTCTTATCGAATGTTCTTGTAAGATAGAGGTTTGATGATGTATTTTACTAGATATGTTGATGATTTGTTTGTGTTTTCCACTTTTTTGGATCAATATCACCTTTCTGAATGATCTCTACACCTGGAGTCGACCTCTGTATGTCTCCTCCTTTTTTTACCTTCGATAATGTCTTTTTATAGTAAAATTTAAGGTTTCTAGGAGATACACGACTATTTATATCCCACAAGCTCCAGAATTCATGATTCTACACGACTAGAGAAAAGTACCTAGGCTCAGCCAAGGTTGTGTATCCCTTCTTCGCTTCAAATCTTCATTTTATGCCGCATTTTCATCTTAATTCTTCTCCTTTTAATCCGTGAAGGCAATTATAACCTAAATACACTTTGAGTAAATTAAGTACCAAATATACAATAAAAGTATAATATAGCAAGAAAAAATAAATCAAATATGGGGTATAAGTATGGTTAAATATGCATCTATCAATAACACTGCCCCTCTTCAATTTTATAAAAAGAAAGCCTTGGAATCTGTGACAAGGGCTCCAAAAGAACTTAGTAAAGAGCCCAAAAACCTTAGCCTGAAGGAGATGGAAAAGATGGAGCTCATAAATTATTACACCAAACTGGAGGAATAAAACTCTCAGCATGGGAAAAAATAAAGAATACTTTGGTTGAAGGGAGGTGATGGAAACACCAAGTTCTTTCATAACATAATCAAGGGGAGAAGGAATAAGGCCAAGATATTATGCTTAAAAGGACTAAATGGTATAGTGGCAAGGGATTAGGAGAATTGATGGCTTAAGGCTACTTTGCAAACCTATTTGGAAGAAGTTGCAAGGTTAAATCAATTCCACAAAATGTCCAAGCATCCCTGAGGGGCACAATCTCCACTCAGCAGGCTTTGGAACTTACTAGGAAAGTTACTCCAAAGGAGATTAGATCTACTCTTTTCTTATTCAAACATGACAAAGCACTAGGATTAGATGAATTTAGTGCTAAATTCCTTTAGTCCACTTGGAGCCTCATTGATTCTCTATTCATCAATACTGTCTAAGAGTTCTTTAACATGAAATGTCTTTTTTTAAAAAAACTAAACAAAACATTTGTCAGCCTAATTCCTAAGGTTCCTAATCTAGAAAATCTTATGGAATACAGGCCAATTTCATGTTACATTGTCATTTAATAAGTTATCTTCAAGATAATAACTAAAAGGGTTTAAAAAAACTCTCAAAAGTTTCATAAATGCTTATTAGGGAGCATATGTTAAAGGTAGGAATATAAGAGACAATGTTTGCATAGCTCAAGATTTTTCTATGGGTCACTCTAGCAACAAATCCATTAAGAGTTATGTAATGAAAATTAACTTCATTAAGGCTTTTCATACAATTTGTTGGGAATTCATATTGGATGCTCTCCAAGCTTTTGGTTATTTTAGAATGGATTACTAAATGCCTAACTACTATAACCTTTATAGTGATTATAAATGGTGAGCCATCTGATTTATTCAAAGCAAATAGGGGATAAGGTAAGGGGAACCTTTGTCCCTATTTCTCTTTACTATTGATATGGAAATATTGAACATAATCACCACCCTTTATCAATAAGAATTTGAGTTTTAAGTACCACAATAGATGTTAGGAACTCCAAATCTCAAAACTTGCTTTTGCTAATGATTTACTAATACTATAAGTTGCAAATAATGAGTCAATTGACATATTGAAGAGATCCTTAATCTCATTCAAGGAGATATCAGGTCTAAAATACAACCTTGACAAGAGCTCTATTTACTTATCTTGCAATTCAAAAATTTTGATACATGAAACTGGAAGCTTGAAGTTGGAATCACTTCATCTTAAGCACCTAAGTGTTTGCATCTCCTCAATTAAAATCTTTACTAAGGGTTGCAAACCTATAATAAGTTCTATCGAGAGAAGAATCAATTACTGAAGTAGCAAGTGGCTTTCCTATGGAGATGTAATCTAGCTATCAATCACCGTACTTATCAACTTAAGCACCTACTGGTTATCCCACATGGTTTTATGTAAAGGTGTTTTGAAAAGCATAAAAAATGATAGGGGACTTCATTTGGAAGATTTCAACCAACAATACCAAAGTATATAATGTAAAGTGGAGTATCTCATGCCTTCCCAAAGATGAAGGGGCTCTTGGAATAAGCTTAACCAGAACTAGAACTAAAACTAAAACACTATATAGCTAAAGAGAGCCTGTATGTAAAGTGGATCAACGAGTATTGTGTGAGGAATGAAAGCATCTAAACACTCAGGGCAAAAGATAATATATCTCATACATTGCAAGAAATCCTCTTAGTTAGAAGTTTTATGGAGGACCACATTAAACACAATATTGGAGAAAGCTTAGAAACAAGCTTTTGGTATGATAATTGGCTTTTAATTAGTCCCCTATATAAACATAGAGTGATGCAACTGTTGAATGAGTGCTCCCCTTAAACCAATAGAGATGGCCATATTATATGGATAAGAAAATCCAACAAGGTCGTCACTACTTCTTCACGCAGGAAGCTAATACACAGCTCAAACTAGGAGATTAGATGGTTCAAATTAGTTTGGGATTCAATAATCTCACCTTCAATCTCATTCGTCTCATGGCTTGCAGTGCTTCAGAAGCTTAACACCAGAGACAAGATCAAGTTTCAAATAGAGTCCATGATGTATGTACTATGTTGAAGAGCTCAGGAAAGCCATTCCCACTTGGTTTTTGAATGTTTTTACTCTAAAATTTTGTGGCTCATCCACTTGGACCTATTTAACGTCTCCTCAACCTTAGCAGATTGGTCACAGTCTATTTAATGGGCTATTGTACTCAACCTTAACTCTAAATGGGACAAGAATGTGTTTAAACTAGGTTAATGGCAATCATATAATATGGAAGGTCAGGAACAATCTGATATTCAAGAAGAGAACATGCTCCATTCGAAGAAGCAAAAGGAAAATATCTTCGTGAGATGAGACAATTGGTGCTTGCAAATGACTTTACTGATATGATTTCCCTCTCCATAAAGATAAAACTTTTCTGGCTTGTCTAGTGTATAGCATCATGTTATTGGTTACCTGGGATTTCTTTCCATTGTAATGTTTGTACATTTGTATTACTTAGTTTAAATTAAATGAATTAATTACCTTTAAAAAAACTTAATTAGGAGATTGTCATGACATTATTGTGGAAAGCTCCTTCCTTTAGGGCTTGAAGATGGAAATCTCACTGTGGAAAGCTTCTCCTTTGAAGATACGAAGATGGCCCCTCCTCTGTTCAGCCAATCGCCTCTCTACTGGCTAGGAAAGCTGCTACCTTGAGGGCTGGAAGATGGAACCTCCTCTGCACACCCTACGGAGCTTGAAGATGGATGTGACA